>JAPMUY010000459.1:107500-115000 GCA_026901105.3 Galaxias olidus | reverse complement strand
TGTGTATGTGTGTGTGTGTGTGTGTCTATGTGCGTATGTGTGTGTGTGTGTGTGCGCTCTAATCGAGGCATGTTCCCTGGAGCCCAGTGTTTTTAGAAGTGGAGCAGCAGGTAGCAGAGTTCTAATAATGGCGAGGAGTAGTGTAGCTGAGCTGGGAGCTGTCCTAGATCCAGCCAGCCGTCAGAAATAGGCCAGCGCTTCGTACTACTATACCAACTGCATCTTTAACCTCTCAGCAAGAGACTTCTAGAAAGACAAACCTAAATTCCACAACCAGTAACTGAAGAAACTTAAGTGTCGTATGCAAGTGTGTTGTATTATTTGAAAGCTAATACCTTGTAATTTCTTAAGGTGTTCTAAGTTTTTGTCTTGGGGCAATTATGTTTATAAATACAAGACATAATTGGCACTCCTAAAATCTACACTGAATAGGTTTTCCATACATTGTTTAATCTTTGAAATGTAAAATAATAGCAGGACGATACCAAAACAAACACTCCAACTATCTTAGGGCAGCCTCAGTGTGCCTCGTTCTCTCAAGAAAAATTTATACATTGTAATCGGGAGACTCTTACAATAAGATTGATATACATTTTATCTTGTTGTGGTCATGGTTTGGAATAAAACAGTCGACAAAGTATGACTCACCAAGTGTTCTCGTAGCTGCAGCTTGTTGTTAGCCCTATGTGAGGATGTGGTTCTCGTAGCTGCAGCTTGTTGTTAGCCCTATGTGAGGATGTTGTTCCTGTAGCTGCAGCTTGTTGTTAGCCCTATGTAAAGATGTGGTTCTTGTAGCTGCAGCTTGTTGGTAGCCGCTATGTGAGGATGTTGTTCTTGTAGCTGCAGCTTGTTGTTAGCCCCTATGTGAGGATGTTGTTCTTGTAGCTGCAGCTTGTTGTTAGCCCCTATGTGAGGATGTTGTTCTTGTAGCTGCAGCTTGTTGTTAGCCCCTATGTGAGGATGTTGTTCTTGTAGCTGCAGCTTGTTGTTAGCCCCTATGTGAGGATGTTGTTCTTGTAGCTGCAGCTTGTTGTTAGCCCCTATGTGAGGATGTTGTTCTTGTAGCTGCAGCTTGTTGTTAGCCCTATGTGAGGATGTGGATCCTTTTATCAAAGTGCGTGACAGTGATGGTGAATCAGCATTGATGGTTAAAAATACGAGGGTTTACCCCTTCGTGACATGTAGAGATTTACGTTTTGATAATGAGAGAGCGTCCCACAGACACGAATTCAACCTGTTTCTGTAAACATCCCTTCGTAAACACTAACCCTATTATTCCTGTCTTCAAATATAGGATATCATATAAGTAGGAATATATACGTAAATGTGTTTGTGTGTGGCCAAATCTGAAAGTGTCATACAAAACCATATGAGTATTTCCTTTTAAAAATATACAGTTAGTATCCATAGCAGCATATTGGTTGTTTTTCTTGTCGTTTTGCTGCAGGTCTGTACCTCCAGAGGCTCAGCTTAACAGATCTGTTTAAAGCAGACACACCGAGCTCTATAGGTTCAACCTCTGAGAGGTGCTAGACTGATTGAAGCACTTAAAAACCCCTGTTAATTATGATTCAATGGCAGGAGGTGTGTGTGTGTGTGTGTGTGTGTGTGTGTGTGTGTGTGTGTGTGTGTGTGTGTGTGTGTGTGTGTGTGTGTGTGTGTGTGTGTGTGTGTGTGTACAACTAGGCTGTGTGTCTCCCTAGTGACAGTGGCGCGTCACACTAACACTGGTCCCTGTGGAAACAAGCCTTGATGTCAGGGTTCCACTCCATGCTGGGGAGGGCTGGACTATTTGATGGACTTGGCTTGAACAAGAGCTTTCAGTCAATCAGCTTGCAAGCATTGTCGATATATTAATTCATTCAACATCACTTCCTTTCTATGGTGACAACATCACTTCCTTTCTATGGTGACAACATCACTTCCTTTCTATGGTGGCAACATTACTTCTTGCCTATGGTGACAACATCACTTCCTGCCTATGGTGACAACATCACTTCCTTTCTATGGTGACAACATCACTTCCTTTCTATGGTGGCAACATTACTTCTTGCCTATGGTGACAACATCACTTCCTGCCTATGGTGACAACATCACTTCCTGCCTATGGTGACAACATCACTTCCTTTCTATGGTGGCAACATTACTTCTTGCCTATGGTGACAACATCACTTCCTGCCTATGGTGACAACATCACTTCCTGCCGGCTGGCTGTAGAACAACCTTCAGGTAATGTCATAGCTGGAATAACATAAATATCCTCACAAGGACATCAAAGGTCCCAGACGGAAAACCTAATCAAAGAACAGCCTTCAGCCAGATTTGAAGGTCGTACAGTCAAACAAATGGAGAAAGGTGACATTGAGGACATAGGGAAGGTAAGGTGTTAGAGAGAAAGAGAGGAGGCATCGAGAAGAGAGGGAATAGGAGGAGAGAGAGAGAGAGAGACAGAGAGAGAGAGAGAGATGGAGAGAGAGAGAGGAGGGGATAGAGAGAGAGGGAGAGAGAACAGGAGGAGAGAGAGAGAGAGTGAGAGAGAGAGAGAGAACAGGAGGAGAGAGAGAGAGAGAGAGGAGGAGAGCGTCCCACCAGGGAGAAGGAGGAGGAGGAAGTGAGGGTGCCAGCTCCGACAGGGACACCCAGGAACCAGGGAGCCGCCAGCTGGCCCTACAGCCCCCTCCAGCCCCCGGCACCCTGCCAACGTCTGCCCTGCCAGTTCCCAGGGCCCGGGTCTCTGTCTGCGTGTGTGTGTGTGTGTGTATGTGTGTGTGTGTGTTACTGTGTGTCTGTGTTACTGTGTGTGTGTTATTGTGTTTGTGTTACTGTGTGTGTGTCTGCGTGTGTTTCTTTCTCTAAAGATAGTTCAACCGTATTACATCAATCTACATTGTAGTGAGTGAGTGTGTGTGTGTGTGTGTGTGTGTGTGTGTGTGTGTGTGTGTGTGTGTGTGTGTGTGTGTGTGTGTGTGTGTGTGTGTGTGTGTGTGTGTGTGTGTGTCACTATTTATCTCTCCAGACAGCCAATAAATAGAATGGTAAAATGATGTAAACATGAGCAATTAAACTTACTGAAATAAGTGCATACAGATACGTCACAGATATATTTGGAGGAGTGCTTCATTGTGTAACCCTGACCCTGACCCTGACCCTGACCCTGACCCTGACCCTGACCCTGACCCTGACCCTGACTCTGACCCTGACCCCGTGCTAAAGTCAGAGACATGTCCTGGCTACAATAGAGACCTTAACCTTGTAGGAGGAGGAGAGGAGGTGTTTGTAGAGACAGTAGGAGGAGAGGAGGTGTTTGTAGAGACAGTAGGAGAGGAGAGGAGGTGTTTATAGAGACAGTAGGAGGAGGAGAGGAGGTGTTTATAGAGACAGTAGGAGGAGGAGAGGTGTTTATAGAGACAGTAGGAGGAGGAGAGGAGGTGTTTATAGAGACAGTAGGAGGAGGAGAGGAGGTGTTTATAGAGACAGGAGGAGGTGTTTATAGAGACAGTAGGAGGAGGAGAGGAGGTGTTTATAGAGACAGGGAGGGAGAGGAGGTGTTTATAGAGACAGGAGGAGGAGAGAGGGAGGTGTGTTATAGAGACAGTAGGAGGAGGAGAGGAGGTGTTTATAGAGACAGGAGGAGGAGTGTTTAGAGACAGGAGACAGTAGAGAGGAAGAGGTGTTTAGAGTTTAGGAGGAGGAGAGGAGGTAGAGACAGTAGGAGGAGGAGAGGAGGTGTTTATAGAGACAGTAGGAGGAAGAGAGGAGTTGTTTATAGAGACAGTAGTAGGAGGAGAGGATGTGTTTATAGAGACAGTAGGAGGAGGAGAGGAGGTGTTTATAGTAGAGAGGAGAGGAGAGTGTTTATAGGACTGGTCTGAATGCTGACAGTAGGAGGAGAGGAGGGAGAGTGTTTATAGAGACAGTAGGAGGAGGAGAGGAGGTGTTTACAGAGACAGTAGATGAGGAGGAGAGGAGAGGACAGGAGGCTTGGTTTGGGTATGAATGCTGACAGTAGGAGGAGGACAGAGGAGGTGTTTATAGACAGTAGGAGGAGAGAGGAGGTGTTTATAGAGACAGTAGGAGGAGAGGAGGTGTTTATAGAGACAGTAGGAGGAGAGGAGGTGTTTACAGAGACAGGAGGTTTTTGTAGAGACAGGAGGAGGAGAGGAGGTGTTTACAGAGAGGAGGTGTTTATGGAGAATGCTGACAGTAGGGAGGAGGAGAGGAGGTGTTTACAGAGACAGGAGGAGGTCTGGAGGGTATGGGTCTGGTCTGAATGCTGACAGTAGGAGGAGAGAGGAGGAGGTGTTTATAGAGACAGTAGGAGAGAGAGAGAGGTGTTTACAGATGAGGTCTGGTTTGGGTATGGGTCTGGTCTGAATGCTGACAGTAGGAGGAGAGGAGGTGTTTATAGAGACAGTAGGAGGAGGAGAGGAGGTGTTTACAGAGACAGGAGGTCTGGTTTGGGTATGGGTCTGGTCTGAATGCTGACAGTAGGAGGAGAGGAGGTGTTTACAGAGACAGGAGGTCTGGTTTGGGTATGGGTCTGGTCTGAATGCTGACAGTAGGAGGAGAGGAGGTGTTTACAGAGACAGGAGGTCTGGTTTGGGTATGGGTCTGGTCTGAATGCTGACAGTAGGAGGAGAGGAGGTGTTTACAGAGACAGAGACAGGAGGTCTGGTTTGGGTATGGGTCTGGTCTGAATGCTGACAGTAGGAGGAGAGGCGGTGTTTACAGAGACAGGAGGTCTGGTTTGGGTATGGGTCTGGTCTGAATGCTGACAGTAGGAGGAGAGGAGGGTGTTTACAGAGACAGGAGGTCTGGTTTGGGTATGGGTCTGGTCTGAATGCTGACAGTAGGAGGAGAGGAGGTGTTTACAGAGACAGGAGGTCTGGTTTGGGTATGGGTCTGGTCTGAATGCTGACAGTAGGAGGAGAGGAGGTATGGGTCTGGTCTGAATGCTGACAGTAGGAGGAGAGGAGGTGTTTACAGAGACAGGAGGTCTGGTTTGGGTATGGGTCTGGTCTGAATGCTGACAGACAGAGACAGGAGGTCTGGTTTGGGTATGGGTCTGGTCTGAATGCTGACAGTAGGAGGAGAGGAGGTGTTTATAGAGACAGGAGGTCTGGTTTGGGTATGGGTCTGGTCTGAATGCTGACAGGAGGAGAGGAGGAGAGACAGGAGGTCTGGTCTGGTTTGGGTATGGGTCTGGTCTGAATGCTGACAGTAGGAGGAGGAGGGAGGTGTTTACAGAGACAGGAGGTCTGGTTTGGGTATGGGTCTGGTCTGAATGCTGACAGTAGGAGGAGAGGAGGTGTTTATAGAGACAGGAGGTCTGGAGGGTATGGGTCTGGTCTGAATGCTGACAGGAGGAGGAGGAGAGGAGGTGTTTCTAGAGACAGGAGGTCTGGTTTGGGTATGGGTCTGGTCTGAATGCTGACAGGAGGAGGAGGAGAGGAGGTGTTTCTAGAGACAGGAGGTCTGGTTTGGGTATGGGTCTGGTCTGAATGCTGACAGTAGGAGGAGGAGAGGTGTTTCTAGAGACAGGAGGTCTGGTTTGGGTATGGGTCTGGTCTGAATGCTGACAGTAGGAGGAGGAGGAGAGGTGTTTACAGAGACAGGAGGTCTGGTTTGGGTATGGGTCTGGTCTGAATGCTGACAGTAGGAGGAGAGGAGGTGTTTACAGAGACAGGAGGTCTGGTTTGGGTATGGGTCTGGTCTGAATGCTGAATGCTTTATAGACAGTAGGAGGAGGAGAGGAGGTGTTTACAGAGACAGGAGGTCTGGTTTGGGTATGGGTCTGGTCTGAATGCTGACAGTAGGAGGAGAGGAGGTGTTTACAGAGACAGGAGGTCTGGTTTGGGTATGGGTCTGGTCTGAATGCTGACAGTAGGAGGAGAGGAGGTGTTTACAGAGACAGGAGGTCTGGTTTGGGTATGGGTCTGGTCTGAATGCTGACAGTAGGAGGAGAGGAGGGGTTTATAGAGACAGTAGGAGGAGGAGAGGAGGTGTTTACAGAGACAGGAGGTCTGGTTTGGGTATGGGTCTGGTCTGAATGCTGACAGTAGGAGGAGAGGAGGTGTTTACAGAGACAGGAGGTCTGGTTTGGGTATGGGTCTGGTCTGAATGCTGGCAGTAGGAGGAGAGGTGGTGTGTACAGAGACAGGAGGTCTGGTTTGGGTATGGGTCTGGTCTGAATGCTGACAGTAGGAGGAGAGGAGGTGTTTACAGAGACAGGAGGTCTGGTTTGGGTATGGGTCTGGTCTGAATGCTGACAGTAGGAGGAGAGGCGGTGTTTACAGAGACAGGAGGTCTGGTTTGGGTATGGGTCTGGTCTGAATGCTGACAGTAGGAGGAGAGGAGGTGTTTACAGAGACAGGAGGTCTGGTTTGGGTATGGGTCTGGTCTGAATGCTGACAGTAGGAGGAGAGGAGGTGTTTCTAGAGACAGGAGGTCTGGTTTGGGTATGGGTCTGGTCTGAATGCTGACAGGAGGAGGAGGAGAGGAGGTGTTTACAGAGACAGGAGGTCTGGTTTGGGTATGGGTCTGGTCTGAATGCTGGCAGTAGGAGGAGAGGAGGTGTTTATAGAGACAGGAGGTCTGGTTTGGGTATGGGTCTGGTCTGAATGCTGACAGTAGGAGGAGGAGGGGTTTATAGAGAGGTGTTTACAGAGACAGGAGGTCTGGTTTGGGTATGGGTCTGGTCTGAATGCTGACAGTAGGAGGAGAGAGGAGGTGTTTACAGAGACAGGAGGTCTGGTTTGGGTATGGGTCTGGTCTGAATGCTGACAGGAGGAGGAGAGGAGGTGTTTACAGAGACAGGAGGTCTGGTTTGGGTATGGGTCTGGTCTGAATGCTGACAGTAGGAGGAGAGGAGGTGTTTACAGAGACAGGAGGTCTGGTTTGGGTATGGGTCTGGTCTGAATGCTGACAGTAGGAGGAGAGGAGGTGTTTACAGAGACAGGAGGTCTGGTTTGGGTATGGGTCTGGTCTGAATGCTGACAGTAGGAGGAGAGGAGGTGTTTACAGAGACAGGAGGAGGAGGAGAGGAGGTGTTTACAGAGACAGGAGGTCTGGTTTGGGTATGGGTCTGGTCTGAATGCTGACAGTAGGAGGAGGAGAGGAGGTGTTTACAGAGACAGGAGGTCTGGTTTGGGTATGGGTCTGGTCTGAATGCTGACAGTAGGAGGAGAGGAGGTGTTTACAGAGACAGTAGGAGGAGAGGAGGTGTTTACAGAGACAGTAGGAGGAGGAGAGGAGGTGTTTACAGAGACAGGAGGTCTGGTTTGGGTATGGGTCTGGTCTGAATGCTGACAGTAGGAGGAGAGGAGGTGTTTACAGAGACAGGAGGAGGAGGAGAGGAGGTGTTTACAGAGACAGGAGGTCTGGTTTGGGTATGGGTCTGGTCTGAATGCTGACAGTAGGAGGAGAGGAGGTGTTTACAGAGACAGGAGGTCTGGTTTGGGTATGGGTCTGGTCTGAATGCTGACAGTAGGAGGAGAGGAG
>JAPMUY010000459.1:97500-102500 GCA_026901105.3 Galaxias olidus | reverse complement strand
TTATTATATTCATATTATAATAGTATAATAGTATAGTATTATATTCATATTATAATAGTATAATAGTATAGTATTATATTCATATTATAATAGTATATTTATATTATATTCATATTATAATAGTTATTGAGCCACCTTGTTATGTTCACCTGTTGTGCGTTGCAGGTGCACTCGTATCCTGGGCGCGGGCGGGGAGGAGCGAGTGTTCCGCCCGCGGGATAAGGATGAGATGGTAAAGAAAGTGATAGAGCCCATGGCGTGTGACGGCCTCAGGACCATCTGTGTGGCCTACCGGGACTTCCCCTCACACCCAGAGCCCAGCTGGGATGAGGAGAACAACATCCTCAACGAACTCACCGCCATTGGAATAGTGGGCATAGAGGACCCAGTCAGACCTGAGGTAGGAGGGTGTGTGTGTGTGTGTGTGTGTGTGTGTGTGTGTGTGTGAGGTAGTGTGTGTGTGTGTGTGTGTGTGTACGGTGTAACCCTGTCTCAGTCTGAACAGTGAGGAGACAACACTGTCTATACACTGCTGTACTGCATACTGTACACTATACTGGATATGTATCTATGAAAGGACTACCTTTGTAGCTATACACTTTATAAGTTAGCTAACCACCCTTACCTCTCTGTCTTTATAGCTGTACACTGCTAGCTAACCACCCTTACCTCTCTGTCTTTATAGCTGGACACTGCTAGCTAACCACCCCTATCTCTCTGTCTTTATAGCTGTACACTGCTAGCTAACCACCCCTATCTCTCTGTCTCTATAGCTGGGACACTGCTAGCTAACCACCCCTATCTCTCTGTCTCTATAGCTGGGACACTGCTAGCTAACCACCCCTATCTCTCTGTCTCTATAGCTGGGACACTGCTTGCTAACCACCCCTATCTCTCTGTCTTTATAGCTGGGACACTGCTAGCTAACCACCCCTATCTCTCTGTCTCTATAGCTGGGACACTGCTAGCTAACCACCCCTATCTCTCTGTCTCTATAGCTGGTACCACCCCCTCAATGGTTTCAGCTGGAAAACTGGTAGATAGCTCCTCACTCTCTCAACACTCACTGTTTGTGAGTGTGCACGTGTGTGCTCCTAGTTGTGTGCGTGTGTGTGTATGTGTGTGCCCCTGGTTGTTTGTGCGTGTGTGTGTGCGTGTGTGCGCATGTGTGTGTGTGTGTATGTGCGTATACAAAGAAGGCTGAGACTATGTTATGTATTCAGACGCATTGCGGTGGTGATCCATGGGCTGTGTGAGAGAGTGGCTGCGTGCATGTGTTGTGTATGTGTGTGTGTGTGTGTGTGTGTGTGTGTGTGTTTGAGGCAAGTGTGTGTGTGTCTGTGTGTGTGTGTGTGTGTGTGTGTGTGTGAGGCAAGTGTGTGTGTGTGTGTGTGTGTGTGTGTGTGTGTGTGTGTGTGTTTGTTTGTGTGTGTGTGTGTGTGTGTGTGTGTTTGAGGCGGTGTGTGCGTGTGTTTGAGACAGTGTTTGAGGCTGTGAGTGCGTGTGTTTGAGGCTGTGTGTGTGTGTGTGTGTGTGTGTGTGTGTGTGTGTACATGAAGCAGTGTGTACGTGGGTGTGTGTGTGTTCATACTTGATGATGTGTGTATGTATATGTGTATGTGTCTGTGTGAGTGTGTTTGAGGCCGTGTGTGTGTGTGTGTGTGTGTGTGTGTGTGTGTGTGTGTGTGTGTGTGTGTGTGTGTGTGTGTGTGTGTGTGTGTGTGTGTGTGTTTGAGTGTGTGTGTGAGTGCGTGTAAGTGTGTGGTTGAGGCAGTGTGTGTGAGTGTGTGTGTGTGTGTGTGTGTGTGTGTGTGTGTGTGTGTGTGTGTGTGTGTGTGTGTGTGTGTGTGTGTGTGTGTGTGTGTGTGTGTGTGTGTGTGTGTGTGTGTGTGTGTGTGTGTGTGTGTGAGGTGTGTGTGTGTGTGTGTGTGTGTGTGTGTGTGTGCTTGAGGCACAGGGAGTGGGTTGAAATTAGAGATTGCCACACTTTGGCTTTGACCTTGACTCTGAGGAAAGAGACTGAAATAATGCCTTCACGCACACACACACACACACACACACACACACACACACACACACACACACACACACACACACACACACACACACACACACACACACACACACACACCTGTGTTTTATGCAGAGGATCAATGGTAGGTAATCAACACTGTTTGTTGAAAGGCTCATAGATCATCAGAAGCATCATACACCATCTTAGCTTTTCACTAGCTGGTTCTATTTAGCTTTAGCTGGTTCTAGCTGGTTCTATTTAGCTTTAGCTGGTTCTAGCTGGTTCTATTTAGCTTTAGCTCCTTCTAGCTCGTTCTATCTGGTTCTGGCTGGGTCTAGCTGGTTCTAGCTGGTTTTATCTGGTTCTAGATGGGTGTAGCTGGTTCTAGCTAGTTCTATCTAGTTCTAGCTGTGTCTAGTTGGTTCTAGCTTGCTCTAGTTGGCTTTAGCTGGTTATAGCTGGCTCTAGCTGGCTTTAGTTGGTTCTAGCTGGTTCTAGCTGGTCCAGTAACCTTTGTTAGGACTGTCCACCTTCAGGCAGGTGAGTGTTTGCTTGGTTGACGGCTAACAATACTGCTGTGTGTGTGTGTGTGTGTGTGTGTACTACGTGTGTGTGTGTGTGTGTGTGTGTGTGTGTGTGTGTGTGTGTGTGTGTGTGTGTGTGTGTGTGTGTGTGTGTGTGTGTGTGTGTGTGTGTGTGTGTGTGTGTGTGTGTGTGTGTGTGTGTGTGTGTGTGTGTGTGTGTGTCCAGGTGCCTGACGCTATCGTGCGGTGCCAGCGAGCAGGCATCACGGTGCGCATGGTAACCGGGGACAACATCAACACAGCGCGCGCCATCGCCATCAAGTGTGGCATCATCCGCCCGGGGGAGGACTTCCTGTGTATCGATGGAAAAGAGTTCAACAGGAGGATACGCAACGAGAAAGGAGAGAGAGAGGAGAGAGAGAGGAGGAGGAGGAGGAGGAGGAGGAGAGAGAGAAGGAGGAGCAGGAGGAGGAAGAGGAGGAGGAGGAGGAGGAGTAGAGAGAGATGGAGGAGGAGTAAGGAGGAGTAGAGAGAGATGGAGGAGGAGGAGGAGGAGGAGGAGGAAGGGAGGAGGAGGAGGCAGAGGAAGGGAGGAGTGAGGAGCAGTAGAGAGAGATGGAGGAGGATCAGGAGGAGTAGAGAGAGATGGAGGAGGATCAGGAGGAGTAGAGAGAGATGGAGGAGGATCAGGAGGAGTAGAGAGAGATGGAGGAGGATCAGGAGGAGTAGAGAGAGATGGAGGAGGATCAGGAGGAGTAGAGAGAGATGGAGGAGGATCAGGAGGAGTAGAGAGATGGAGGAGGATCAGGAGGAGTAGAGAGAGATGGAGGAGGATCAGGAGGAGGAGGAGGAGGCAGAGGAGGAAGGGAGGAGGAGGAGGAGGAGCAGTAGAGAGAGGAGGAGGAGGAGAAAGAAGGATTAGAGAGCGAGAAGGAGGTGAAGCAGGAGGAGTAAGGAGGAGTAGAGAGAGATGGAGGAGGTAGAGAAGGAGGAGGAGGAGAAAGGAGGATTAGAGAGCGAGAAGGAGGAGAAGCAGGAGGAGTAAGGAGGAGAGAGAGAATGGAGCAGGAGCAGGAGGAGAGAGGAAAGAGAGAGAGTGTTAGCACATAGGAGGAATATCCTAAAGGAGGAGTGTGTGTGTGTGTGTGTGTGTGTGTGTGTGTGTGTGTGTGTGTGTGTGTGTGTGAGATGTGTGTGTGTGTGTGTGTGTGTGTGTAACAGGTTGAGAGAAGGAGCAGGAGCAGAGGAGAGTGGAAAAGCTTGCTGCTGGCCAGGTTAGCATATAGGACAAACATAACTGGTCAGGTGTGTGTGTGTGTGTGTGTGTGAGGGGTATAGTAGGATTAGAGAGCAAGAAGGAGGAGAAGCAGGACCCCAGGGTTATAGGAGGAGTAGAGAGAAGGTCAGGATCAGAGCCCTTGATCCCAGAGTTAGAGAGGGGGAGGGGGGGAGAGAGAGAAGGAGGAGGAGGAGGAGTTGAGAGAGAAGGAGGAGAGGGTTAGGGGGATTAGAGAGCGAGAAGGAGGAGAAGCTCCCTTTGACCCCAGAGTTATAGAGAGGGGAGGAGGATCAGAGGAAGGAGTCTCCTAGGAGAAGGAGGACCCCCAGGAGTTAGAGAGAGGGGAGGAGGAGGAGTTAGAGAGAAGGAGGATTAGGGTTCCAAAGGAGGATTAGAGAGCGAGTCACAGGAAGTAGTTAGCACTCCTCAGCAAGAGGAAGAGAGAAACCAACCAGGATCAGAGGATCCCATGTTAGCATATGGAGGTGTGTGTGTGTGTGTGTGTGTGTGTGTGTGTGTGTGTGTGTGTGTGTGTGTGTGTGTGTGTGTGTGTGTGTGTGTGTGTGTGTGTGTGTGTGTGTGTGTGTCACAGGTTGACAGACGGTACAGGAGAATCGTCAGGTGGTGGCAGTGACAGGAGATGGGACCAATGATGGACCTGCTCTCAAGCGTGCTGGCCAGGTCGGAGCATCACACACACACACACACACACACACACACAAGGGACAGTGTCTCCTAGAAGGCTGACCCCAGGGGCTATAGTAGGGAGTTAGGAGCATCACACACACACACACAAACACACACACACACAATGATTGACCCCAGGGTTATAGTAGGGGGTTAGGGTTTGCAAAGGTAGGAGCATCACACACACACACACACACACACACACAGATGGACCTAGCTCTCAAGAAGGCTGATGGGGCTCAGCAGGTCAGGAGCATCACACACACACACTCACCACACAGAGTTATAGGAGAGGGTTAGGGGTCAGAGGTCTGATGTGGGCTTTGACCCCAGAGTTATGGTAGGGGCATCACACACACACACACAGTCACTTCTACACACACACACAATTGACCCCAGAGTTATAGTAGGGGTTAGGGGTAGAGTTATCACACACACACACACACTCAGGTTACACACACACACACACATTTGGACCTCTCAGTCACAGGAAGGC
>JAPMUY010000459.1:35000-92500 GCA_026901105.3 Galaxias olidus | reverse complement strand
GCTAGAGTGAAAAGATTTAATGGTGGGATTAAAAGATTGATAGTGAGTTACAATTATTTTATGAACGTGTTCCTCTGTGTGTGTGTGTGTGTGTGTGTGTGTGTGTGTGTGTAGGGGAGAAGATCTTTAACATTGACAGCGGTCGTAACGCCCCCCTCCACTCGCCACCCTCCGAACACTACACCATCATCTTCAACACCTTCGTCATGATGCAGCTCTTCAACGAGATCAACGCCCGCAAGATCCACGGAGAGAGAAACGTGTTCGACGGGATCTTCAAGAACCCAATCTTCTGCTCCATCGTCTTAGGAACCTTCATCATCCAGGTGAGGAGGAGGAGGGTCAGTCCGTCGGCCAATCAGAGCACGCTCAAACAGAAAGCACACGTTGTGACGCGTTCCACATCCAGGTGATAATAGATGAATAGTATATATAATAATGATGGCGTTAGTCACTATCGTCTTACCAGTTGAAATATTCCTGTAATAAATATAAATAATAATAATAATAATAATAAATATAAGACAATATAAAGAAGACTGACTTGTGAAGACAAAAACATTATCATGAACGGTTTTATATTTAGTGTTAGCTGTGTAAATGTAACTATTTGGAGTATCTCTGTGTTCAGAGCAGTGTAATGTGTTAGTGTAACTGTGTTCAGAGCAGTGTAATGTGTTAGTGTAACTGTGTTCAGAGCAGTGTAATGTGTTAGTGTAACTGTGTTCAGTGCAGTGTAATGTGTTAGTATAACTGTTTTCAGTGCAGTGTAATGTGTTAGTGTAACTGTGTTCAGAGCAGTGTAATGTGTTAGTGTAACTGTGTTCAGTGCAGTGTAATGTGTTAGTGTAACTGTGTTCAGTGCAGTGTAATGTGTTAGTATAACTGTATTCAGTGCAGTGTAATGTGTTAGTGTAACTGTGTTCAGAGCAGTGTAATGTGTTAGTGTAACTGTGTTCAGTGCAGTGTAATGTGTTAGTGTAACTGTGTTCAGTGCTGTGTAATGTGTTAGTGTAACTGTATTCAGTGCAGTGTAATGTGTTAGTGTAACTGTATTCAGTGCAGTGTAATGTGTTAGTGTAACTGTGTTCAGTGCAGTGTAATGTGTTAGTGTAACTGTGTTCAGTGCAGTGTAATGTGTTAGTGTAACTGTGTTCACTGCAGTGTAATGTGTTAGTGTAACTGTGTTCAGTGCAGTGTAATGTGTTAGTATAACTGTATTCAGTGCAGTGTAATGTGTTAGTGTAACTGTGTTCAGTGCAGTGTAATGTGTTAGTGTAACTGTGTTCAGTGCAGTGTAATGTGTTAGTGTAACTGTGTTCAGTGCAGTGTAATGTGTTAGTGTAACTGTGTTCAGTGCAGTGTAATGTGTTAGTGTAACTGTGTGTGGTCTCTATGTTCAGATTATCATCGTCCAGTTTGGAGGGAAGCCTTTCAGCTGCTCTCCTCTGAACCTGGAGAAGTGGATGTGGTGTGTGTTCCTGGGCGTCGGAGAACTGGTCTGGGGTCAGGTAAGGAGGTCACGGGTCAGAGGTAAATTAAGGAGAGGGGGATAGGAGAGCTGGGGTCAGAGGTCAGGTTAGAATAAGGAGATTTGGAAGCTGTAATTAATAATATAACTGTCTCTTCTTGCTTGGCTATTAGTTAGCTATGAATGAAATCAGGTTTCACTTATTTCAGAGGTGTGTAGTTATACTGAAAATAGTTAGTTTTGCTTCCTGTCTACCAATAACCTGCCTGCTCTGTGCATCAGTTGATCGCCACCATACCCAATAGCAAGCTGCGTTTTCTGCGAGGGGCGGGGCAACTGAGCAAGAAGGACGAGATGCCGGATGAGGACCAGAATGAGGACAACGAGGAGATCGACCACGCTGAGAGAGAACTGAGGAGGGGCCAAATCCTGTGGTTCAGAGGACTGAACCGCATCCAGACCCAGGTACACACACACACACACACACACACACACACACACACACACACACACACACACCTTCAACATCCAGACCCAGGTACACCCACACACACACACACACACACACACACACACACACACACACACACACCTTCACCATCCAGACCCAGGTACACACACACACACACACACACACACACACACACACACACACACACACACACACACACACTTCAACATCCAGACCCAGGTACACACACACACACACACACACACACACACACACACACACACACCTTTGCCATCCAGGCCCAGGCACACACACACACACACACACACACACACACACAGACACATACACACACACGTACACATACAGCCTTATATTTGTATCCTACTTAGGACCGGAAAGTAATTTTACTGTTAATTTGATTGAAAACAGTTGTTTTTTTGAAAAACTAAACCTAACCCTAACCTTAACCCTAACTTGTACCCTAACCATCACCTTTATTCTATGCCTAACCTTAACTGTGACCTTTTGCCTAACCTTAACCCTAAATTTTAAATATTGTTTTATTGTCAAGCAAAACATTTTATAGACTTTTTTTGGTGTTGAATATGTTGCCTTTATCACAACGAACATTATTGTATCTCATACTACAGATTTTAGAGCAAACGTTTGCGTTCTATTAAATAATAAACTTGTGAGTACCACCATTTGGTCCTAATATCTCCAAAAAGGTCCTAACTTGGATAGCAAAATTAAAATCTCGGTCCTCACAAGTATAGAAAAAAAAGCACACACACACACACACACACACACACACGTTTCCTGTGTGTGTCACTGTGTTCCTGTAGCTAGTAAGGTCTACTGCTATAGGCCCTACAGTGTGTCACTGTGTTCCTGTAGCTAGTAAGGTCTGCTGCTATTGGCCCTACAGTGTGTCACTGTGGTGATTCTGGTACTGTGGTTCTACTGAGCGTGGACTTTGCAGGTTCAGAGAAGAATAAAGTCTGCACTAGAAGACAACAGCATCCAGGAGGACATTTTGTGAGGATTTTCAACAGAGGATCCTCCAACCAGCAGCACTGTGAAACTGTTCCTAGTTGTACTGTCTCTCTGTCTCTTTGCCTGTCTGTGTGTCTGACTGGCTGTGTGATTGCTTTAGTGTTGAGCGTGTCACTGGATATCGTGTGTTTCTGTATGTGTGTGTGTGTGTGTGTGTGTGTGTGTGTGTGTGTGTGTGTGTGTGTGTCTAAGCTGTCTGTGTTGTCTAAGCGTTGTGTGTTTGTCTCTCTGCTCCTCCTCTCAGATTGAGGTGGTCAACACCTTCAAGAACAGCAGCTCCTACCAGGGGGCGGGGCTGAGGCGCCAGTCCTCTACCGCCAGCCAGAGCCAGGATGTAACGCGCCTTTCTAGTCCCACTCCCCTGTCCTTGTCCCATGTCCTGTCCTCTCCTATCACTGTCACTGCTAACGCTTCTGCTGCTGACGCTGCCAGTGCTGCCGATGCTGCTACCGCCGATGCTAATGCTACTGCTGCTACCGCCGATGCTAATGCTACTGCTGCTACCGCCGATGCTAATGCTACTGCTGCTACCACTGATGCAAACGCTACTGCTGCTAACACTGCTATCGCTGATGCTAACGCTGCTCTCTCAGATCTCTGCTACTGCTCTCTGCTCTCTCTGTCTGCTACGGCTACTCTCTCTCTAGCTCTCTGTTGACCTAGCTTTCTCTCTCCACTCTCTGTCTGACTCTCTCTGTGAGTCTCTCTCTCTCTAGACTCTCTGTCTCTCTCTAGCTCTCTGTCTGCCTGTTTACTGTCTCTCTCTCTAGCTCTCTCTGTCTGTCTGTCTGCTTTCTCTCTCTCTAGCTCTCTCTGTCTGCCTGTCTGCTTTCTCTCTCTCTAGCTCTCTCTGTCTGTCTGTCTGTCTGTCTGTCTCTTTCTTTCTTTCTTTTCTTTCTTTCTGCTTCTCTCTAGCTCTCTCTGTCTGCCTGTCTGTCTGTCTACTTTCTCTCTAGCTCTCTCTGTCTGCCTGTCTGCTTTATCAGTCTTTCTTTCTTTCTTTCTTTCTTTCTGCCTGTCTGCTTTCCCTCCTGAAATGCCGACATAATAATAATAGGAATCACAGGCCAGACTTAGTGTCAGTTATTTACTATTAACTAGATAAAGACAGACGTGTGAGTACTGTTTGTAGTGTATTCATAGTACTGCCCCTCAATGCTAAAATACAAAAATGGGCATATGCACACACAGAAACACACACAGACACACACATATTAACACTCAAATAGACACATTAACACACAGAGCCTATCAGAGTAAAGCTTGCATGCAGTCCATCAGGTTAACCAATCAGGGTTATTACCGACCAAACATATCATATTTCTACGGTTCAGTTCTAATATAAAAAAATCAGATGAGACGAGATTAAGTTTGGCTGTCAACATGAATGTCCATGTTGAAGTTTAATCTGGATCAAACACACTATACTTTACACTTGATGTTCTTACCTATAGGAAGAAGGAAATGGCATTCTTTACTTCTCCTGCTCCTGTGTTGTTGACTGTCCCCGTCTCATCTTCTGTGTACTGACACTACATACTGTATTTCACGTGTGAGGCTCCTCCCACCGCTGTCTGATTGGTGGTTGTCTCTGTCTCTCCCAGTCTGTTAGGAGCCCCGGGGCCAAGGGTCCGCCCACGCCGTGACCTTACAGGTTGTGAGTCCTGTCCGTCTCTCTGTGTCTACTGTCCCCTTCCCCCTCTGACACACCGTGATGTCACACCAGCTCACTGACTCGTGGGAACATTCAAGTGCAAGCCTCCCTGTTAGACTGTCCTCTCACTGGCTGTGCCCAGCCCAGCCCAGCCCAGCCCAGCCCACCCAGCCCAGCCCAGCCCAGCCCACCCAGCCGAGCCCAGCCCAGCCTACCCAGCCCAGCCCACCCAGCCCAGCCCAGCCCAGCCCAGCCAAGCCTCCCTGTTAGACTGTCCTCTCACTGGCTGTGCCCAGCCCACCCAGCCCAGCCCAGCCCAGCCCAGCCCAGCCAAGCCTCCCTGTTAGACTGTCCTCTCACTGGCTGTGCCCAGCCCAGCCCAGCCCAGCCAAGCCCAGCCCAGCCAAGCCTCCCTGTTAGACTCTCCTCCCACTGGCTGTGCCCAGCCGAACCCAGCCCAGCCCAGCCCACCCAGCCCAGCCCAGCCCAGCCCAGCCCAGCCCAGCCCAGCCCAGCCCACCCCAGCCCAGCCCAGCCGAGCCCAGCCCAGCCCAGCCCAGCCGAGCTGTAGGGGCTTTAATGGCTGCTATGTGTGCTAACAGTAACAGGCCCCGCCCTCATTTAACTTCCTGGTTGTCAGCAGGCCCCGCCCTCATTTAACAAGAGGTTGAATTATATTAATGACAGACAGCAGTCTGTTAGGGGGGAGCAGACACTGCAGGAGGAGACACAGCAGTCAGTGTTAGGAGGAGGAGACACTGCAGTCTGTTAGGAGGGACACAGCAGTCAGTTAGGGGGAGCAGACAGACACAGCAGTCTGTTAGGGGAGAGCAGACACTGCAGGAGGAGACACAGCAGTCAGTGTTAGGAGGAGGAGACACTGCAGGAGGAGACACAGCAGTCAGTGCTAGGAGGAGCAGGCACTGCAGGAGGAGACACAGCAGTCAGTGTTAGGGGGGAGCAGACACTGCAGGAGGAGACACAGCAGTCAGTGTTAGGGGAGAGCAGACACTGCAGGAGGAGACACAGCAGTCAGTGTTAGGAGGAGGAGACACACCAGGAGGAGACAGCAGTCAGTGTTAGGAGGAGCAGGCACTGCAGGAGGAGACAGCAGTCAGTGTTAGGGGGGAGCAGACACTGCAGGAGGAGACACAGCAGTCAGTGTTAGGAGGAGGAGACACTGCAGGAGGAGACAGCAGTCTGTTAGGGGGGAGCAGACACTGCAGGAGGAGACACAGCAGTCAGTGCTAGGAGGAGGAGACACTGCAGGAGGAGACACAGCAGTCAGTGTTAGGAGGAGGAGACACTGCAGGAGGAGACAGCAGTCTGTTAGGGGGGAGCAGACACTGCAGGAGGAGACACAGCAGTCAGTGCTAGGAGGAGCAGGCACTGCAGGAGGAGACACAGCAGTCAGTGCTAGGAGGAGCAGGCACTGCAGGAGGAGACACAGCAGTCAGTGCTAGGAGGAGGAGACACACCAGGAGGAGACAGCAGTCAGTGTTAGGAGGAGCAGGCACTGCAGGAGGAGACAGCAGTCAGTGTTAGGAGGAGGTGGTTCCACGGAGATGGAGAGGCTTGTCTTGAGTGTTCACACAGAGCTGCATGGAGTTGAGATCCCTCTGAAGCCGACAGACGAGCTAAAGACAACACCAGCCTCCTCTGTCCGGTTGTCTTAGACGTCTGTGTTCCATCTGCCCTCCTCTGTCCGGTTGTCTTAGACGTCTGTGTTCCATCTGCCCTCCTCTTAGACGTCTGTGTTCCATCTGCCCTCCTCTGTCCGGTACCCTGCCATTACCCGTACCCCAGCCATCTATTGTACTTGCCTACCTGTTGTGTTTGTGTTTGTGTCTGTGTGTGTGTGTGTGTGTGTGTGTGTGTCTCTGTCTCTGTGTGTGAGTGTGTGTGCATCAGCTCTCTGTGTACCCCATTGCTCTCAGTATTCAGTGTATTGTTTGATCCATTGCTCTGTGTTCTCCTGTCTGATCCATTGCTCTGTGTTCTCCTGTCTGATCCATTGCTCTGTGTTCTCCTGTCTGATCCATTGCTCTGTGTTTGTTGGTGTCTGGGTCCCTCAGCCACAGTGAGCCTTAGGTCCCAACTCTAACCCTTCTCCACCTGCATGGTGTGTGTGTGTGTGTGTGTGTGTGTGTGTGTGTGTGTGTGTTATTAACCTGGCTTATCTCCAGGTCCCCAGCTGTTTGGAACCTGTTCCACGAGGCCTCTGGCTTTCTTTCTCTCCTTCCCTCTTTCAGTGAGCTGTATCTTTAGTGGGTGGTGTTTTGATGCACGTTAGCTGAGTGAGTAGTGATCCCTTTGTGTCTCTGTGAAAGCAAACCCCAGACTGTGGTTTGTTCCTCCTACTCCCTCTCACCCTCCATCCCCTCTTCCTCCTCTTTCTTTCTCTTCGTTAACTCCCCTCCTCTCTCCCCCCTGTCAGATTCGAGTGGTGAATGCGTTCCGCAGCTCCCTGTATGAAGGACTGGACAAGTCCGACTCGCGCCCCTCCATCCATAACTTCATGTCCCAGCCAGAGTTCCGTATCCATGGCGACTCCACCCCCAGCCTCCCCCTGATGGACGACACTGACCTGGAGGACGACGCCCACAGGAAGCTGTCATCCAGCCAGCCCTCCTCTCCCAATAAGAACAACAACGCCATTGACAGCGGCATTAACCTCACCATCCACACCAGTTTCTCTGCTGCCAGCCCCCTGCATAGCCTGGAGACCAGCCTCTAACCTCTGACCCTTACCCCTGACCCTAACCCAGCCCCCTGCATAGCCTGGAGACCAGCCTCTAACCTCTGACCCTTAACCCTGACCCTAACCCCTCCCCCTGCACAGTAACCCCCGACCCTTAACCCTGACCCTAACCCAGCCCCCTGCACAGTAACCCCCGACCCTTAACCCTAACCCTAACCCAAGGACCCCCCACAGTAACCTCTGACCCTTACCCTGACCCTAACCCAGCCCCCTGCACAACCTGGAGACAAGCCTCTTACTCCGACCCTTAACCCTGACCCTAACCCAGCCCCCTGCAACCTGTAGTCTGTAACCCCTGACCCCTAAGCTGACCCCTGACTGTAGGTTCAGACTGAGTGGCTCGTTTTCACCTCGTCTCCACTCGTCTGGATGGAGATCAGACATAGTCATATATCAGAAACAAAAAGAAACTACAAACCACCACACACACACACAACCATCACGATTTATCCTGGCTGTGTGTGTGTGGTGGAGATGGTGTGTGTGTGTGTGTGTGTGTGTCCTCGCGCAGACTGGACAGCTCTGAACTGTGTAGAAGGTTGCCGCAGTGGAGGAGAGGAGGAGAGCGACAGGAACACTCCTTCTCTCTTCACACGGACTCCAGTGACTAACAGTAATACTAGCATTATTATTGCTCCTGCATGAATGTACATTATTTAAGACTGTTTTGATTTGAATTGTACTTCTTTAATTTGATTGGATGGGATGTGCTGTGGACAGCCTATGGGAGTGCGACGCGGTCTCAGGGTGGGAGGGATCAGCCAGCACAGTGGAAAGGATGAACCTGTTAATAATAGCATTTACGGAATATATCATATATAAATATATATATACATTTATATATATATATATACACAGATTTGATCTTTGTTTGTTGGCATGTTGCCTTGTTTCTGCTTCAATGGCTCTAATACTTCATAACTTATTTATGTCCTGAAGAGAATGTAATTTGTTTACAAACCTGTAGTTCCTGCTTCCTGGTTTGGTAGAGGGGTCACGCCCCTCCCCCCATGGGTCAGCCCCTCCCATAACCCATTGATGTTTGAAGAATGACCCTTTCGCTGGACTTTGCCTGCACCCTCGTCACATAATGTAGATATTTAAGAGGATAAGAAAAAGAAACCAAAACATTATGGGATATTAAATAGATGTGGCATCTTAGTATTATTCAGTGACTATTGGGACGAAGATGGAGTCCTTTATTTAGAAGAAGATGAAGAAGACTTTGAGTTCCCTCTTTATTTACTCTCTTTCTCCTTTGTGTTTTTTTTATTTTAATTCAGGCTTGCCCTTTGACCCTGGGTCGGAGGTCAGCCTGCAGACTCAGACTCTGGACTGTGATTTGACTCCAGGAAGTCTTTGAGTTTAGTGTGCTCCTCTAAGACTGCCATGGCTTTCTAGTAGTCCTTTGCAAACTAACTTATATTTGGCTTATCTGTGTGGGAAATCAAAAATTGTGTTGAAATTTGTGATATCTTGTGTTTATTACCTCTTTAGGTTTATTTTTATTTTCTTTTAAAAGAACGAAAAGTCGCAGCCACTTGGGGCTGTCAGCAAAAAACAACAACAATAACAACAGCAGAGTGTTGCTTTGACTCTTTTTCTGTTTCAGAAACAGAGGATTCTTTCCTGCACTATTGGGTAATGAATGACACAACTCTGTGGTGTTGAACTCTAAATGTGCTTGTGTGTGTTTGAGCCAAGCCTGTCTTCCTGCCAATCAGAATCCCCCTTACTCACCAGTCCACTCTCACCACTAGGGGGCGGACCAATAGTAACAGCCCTAAGACCAATCAGATGCTCCTTAAGAGCCCCCTCCCCCCTAACCCCCGTCCTAGTTCATTAGTTACTAAGTTGAGTCAATGACTGACAAGCACAATATGAAAACACTCAACACTCAATAATATGCAAGGAGGTGTAAGGAAGTCAGTCTGCTTCAAGAGGAGGTCAGTCTGCTTCAAGGCGAGGTCAGTCTGCTTCCAGAGAATGTTAGAGGTCAGTCTGCTACAAGAGAAGGTGTAAGGAGGTCAGTCTGTTTTAAGAGGAGGTGTTAGGAGATCAGTCTGTTTCAAGACGAGGTGTGAGGAGGTCAGTCTGCTTCAAGAGGAGGTCAGCCTGCTTCAAGACGAGGTCAGTCTGCTTCAAGAGAAGATGTAAGGAGGTCAGTCTGTTTCAAAAGGAGATGTAAGTAGGTCAGTCTGTTAAACTAACAGCCCCCTCCTCCTCCTCCTCCAGTGCATTTACCCTCAAACTGATTGGTTGTAAATAGGATGAGTCCGTGTTCTACTAATTTCCATGCACACAGATATCAAATAGGAACTCTTCTGACTACACATACCATCATGGAACACGGTTCACACTGCCGACACCCATCTGATTGGCTGTTCCTGTCTGTTCCCATCCTAATAATACTGTTAGTAATAACTCTGAGAACGAGCAGCGTAACAACAGAGATACTTACTGCAATTTCCTCCCACTCACCTCCTGGTACTACACCCAGCCGCATGCATTCTGTGGGACAGGAAAAGAGTTATGCCACCAGAAAAGGGCCGGCATTTGTTTTAGCCATTAATGATGGGTCAATGAGTAAATGCTTCACTCATCTTGTTTTTATGATTTTCTTTTTTAAATCTATACAATAATTGTAAATAAAGATGTCAGTGTCTTTGCTCATTTACTACTATGCAAAACGTCATGCTTCTAAGCTTGTCCCCTTTACCCCGGAGAGTGTTACTGGAATGTTTGTGTTCTCAGAGTTAGTACAATTATTTGATGTACATTATTTTCTAGCTTGACGAAAAAGTTATATAATAATAATAATAATGATGATGACAATAATTATAACTATGATGATGAAGATGATGATGATGATGATGAACTGTGACTCTTGCGTCTTACCTGTCTCTTTACCAAACCCTTTGGACAGGAGAGCAAGTGAAAAAAACATAATCAAACAAAAAATGAAAAAGCCCTTAATAAACTTCCCTGAGCAGCATGACCCTGGTGTGTACTGAGCACTGTCCAGACTCCTGATCTCATTGGTTATTATCTGGTTCTATTCTGACATCATCCCTGATCTTATTGGTTCTGTCTGGTTCTATTATGACCCCAGCCCTGATCTCATTGGTTATTATCTTGTTCTATTCTGACATCATCCCTGATCTTATTGGTCTGTCTGGTTCTATTCTGACATCATCCCTGATTTTATTGGTTCTGTCTGGTTCTATTCTGACATCATCCCTGATCTCATTGATTCTGTCTGGTTCTATTCTGACATCATCCCTGATCTCATTGATTATTTTCTGGTTCTATTCTGACATCGTCCCTGATCTTATTGGTTCTGTCTGGTTCTATTCTGACATCCATGATCTCATTGGTTATTATCTGGTTCAATTCTGACATCATCCCTGATCTCATTGGTTCTGTCTGGTTCTATTATGACCCCAGCCCTGATCTCATTGGTTATTATCTGGTTCTAATCTGACTCCAGCCCTGATCTCATTGGTTATTATCTGGTTCTAATCTGACTCCAATCTTGTTCTGATTGGTTCTCATTAGTTCTGACTGGTTCTACTCCTGTAGACGTCTAGACGTGGACAGAGCAGGGGGAAGTTACTAGCGGAACAAAAGGTTCAAACTCGATTTTCTCAGGACCCCAGGACCTTTCACGTTTCCACGGCAACGTCTGACTGGAGGTTCCAATGGCCGAACAATGATTTGATTATCTTTGTGTATGCATTCATCCAGCACTGCTCGGTGATTGGTTGCTGTGTAGATTCCTGGTCTGTGTGGAGGCCAGCAGAGGGCACTGTTTGATAGGCCAGCAGAGGGCACTGTTTGATAGGTGGAAACACACTAGAGGAAATCAGGGGATAATGGATAATCTGATTTTAATTGTATAAAATTTTTCAGTCTGATGTTCTTATTTTGAAGTGATGTTTCACTCTCTTAGCATATTGCTCGACAGATTATATCAATATACCACCAAAAGCTTTTCAAAGAAGTGAAACCCTGGCTGAGATCCATGTTACAGTCTGGGGCGCTGTCAGACCTCTGATGAACACAGACACTTCACCATGTTACAGTCTGGGGCGCTGTCCTCTGACCTCTGACCTCTGAACACAGACACTTCACCATGTTACAGTCTGGGGCGCTGTCCTCTGACCTCTGACCTCTGAACACAGACACTTCACCATGTTACAGTCTGGGGCGCTGTCCTCTGACCTCTGAACACAGACACTTTACCATGTTGCAGTCTGGGGTGCTGTCAGACCTCTGAACACAGACACTTCACCATGTTACAGTCTGGGGCGCTGTCCTCTGACCTCTGACCTCTGAACACAGACACTTTACCATGTTACAGACTGGGGCGCTGTCCTCTGACCTCTGAACACAGACACTTTACCATGTTACAGTCTGGGGCGCTGTCCTCTGACCTCTGACCTCTGAACACAGACACTTTACCAGTGAAACAATCACCACAGTATTTTTAAAGAGTGGTAAAGGTTTTTTGTTTGAATGGTTTTGAAAAATCTGTAATTTTAAATCTGGTAGTGTTAGTCGCCCCATGCCCTGTCCTACCATCATCCAGACTAGCCTTTCACAACATTATTTACAGGCCCAAAAGGATGTTCTTTAAATATTTTTTCAATCAGATATTTTTTGTTTTATCTCAAAATGTAAAAAATATAGCTTTTCATTCACCCATTGGCTCATTCATAAGTTTATAAACATGTGACTGAAATCAGCAGTTTAATTATTTAAGGATTTGAAAACTGCTGGCAAAACTTTCCTGTCCCTGGTCTCCCTGGTCCCGGTAGACGAAAAAGACCTCCACCAATCAGTCAACAGATGATAAGGACCTCCACCAATCAGTCATCAGATGATAAAGACCTCCACCAATCAGTCATCAGATGATAAGGACCTCCACCAGTCAGTCATCAGATGATAAGGACCTCCACCAATCAGTCATCAGACGATAAAGACCTCCACCAATCAGTTGTCAAAGATGGGTTGTTGGTAATTATTACATTGCAGCTGATTGGCTGACTGGACTGTGATGTTCCACACATTGGCCCTGTGTGTTTGTGTGAGCCCGTCACTGCAGGAGGCTAAACATACTGTTTAATCTAGTCTATTAATAATGACCGTCACTCTTCACAGGATTAGAGATAGGGTTTGGATTAGCTAGGACGGGGTACAGTGAGGGACCGCAAACAACCTCTAATGTTTGTTTTTCAGAATTGAGGAATTCTGCTGTGGGGTGATTCTGCTGGTCAGTAAGCTTGTAGCAGATATGGGACAGAGGATTTGAACGTGTCTGTAACTCTGAATTTAAATTATGTAGCGACAATAGCTCAAAAAACAGCCATGCACCACGACTCCACAGGTCTGCTAAAACGTGTGGTTGGTTGGTCTGGGGTTGTTTCTGTGTTTAGTCAACCCTACATGAGCCACAGACACTAATCAGCCTCTTCCAGATATTACTGGAGCTGACACTGAGCCAGGACAGCTTCCTGTCAACCCCCTCTATGGCTGTTCTACCCTACAGAGAGTAGGCCCTCGTGTTCAACCCCCTCTATGGCTGTTCTACCCTACAGAGAGGAGGCCCTCGTGTTCAACCCCCTCTATGACTGTTCTACCCTACAGAGAGGATGCCCTCATGTTCAATCCCCTCTATGACTGTTCTACCCAAAAGAGAGGAGGTCCTTGTGTTCATCGTGGACCTGAGGAAGGTCAAACTGTACCTTTGATAACAATGGCCTAAACAAAACAAAGATAATTCCAGGTAAGGTACAAGAGCAGACTCAACACTTTGATCCTCTATCTGACGGGAGTGGAAAGGTTTAGAATATATGCCGAGCTAGCTAGTTAATGTTAGCATAATGATGTGGATCATTGTAGAGTTAGAATGTGCAGCTTTAGTTGGGCTCAGCTGCTGCGTGGCGTCCATAGTTAGCTTTGCCTAGTTATAGCTTCAGCATGCATAGAGTTAGCTTTGCCAGCCTGCTGAGTTAGCATGCATAGCGCGAGCTTTGCCAGCGCACAGAGTTAGCACTCATAGTGTTAGCTTTGCCAGCATGCAGAGTTAGCACGCATAGTGCTAACTTTGCCAGCATGCAGAGTTAGCACGCATAGCGTTAGCTTTGCTAGCCCACAGAGTTAGCACGCATAGTGTTAGCTTTGCCAGCATGCAGAGTTAGCACGCATAGTGCTAGCTTTGCCAGCATGCAGAGTTAGCACGCATAGCGTTAGCTTTGCTAGCCCACAGAGTTAGCATGCATAGCGTTAGCTTTGCCAGCATGCAGAGTTAGCACGCATAGCGCTAGCTTTGCCAGCCTGCAGAGTTAGCATGCGCAGCGTTACTTCAGCCTGGCACGGTGGCACAGTGAACGGCTAGTGAATATAGAGTGCTCTCCCACAGATTAGCGCAGAGAGTATTCTGCCCCATGCTGCTGTAGGGACTCAGGAGAATGGTCCTTTATTAGCCTCTTGGAACCCGCTGCTTCCCTTTGGCCTGGGGAAGTGACAGCTCTTCAGGCACAGCCAACCCTGGTGGAGCTTGCTGCGGCTTCTCTCTTCCAATGGATTGATTTTGAAATTACTCTGACCATGTCTTTAAGAGTCCGGCTGTGTGTGTGGGTGTGTGTGTGTGTGTGTGTGTGAGTGTGAGGGTGAATGCCTCAGGGGTGTGAATGTCTTGGTGGTTGTGTTAATGGGGTCAGGGCAGACTTTTGGATGGGAGGGGGCGGCTATGAGAATGACATGGGAATCGGTGGGTGAGCACACAGACACACATTTAATGTTTCGTTTCTCATCGCTCACTGTTAAATACTCTGTCGAATGTTAAGTTATATAGTAGTCTACTTAACGAAAGGCTATTGTGGAATGAGGACAGTGTGTGCACAGAGTGTGTGTGTGTGTGTGTGTGTGTGTTGTAGTAGTAAAGTTTAAAGCCTAAATACTGAGGTCACACAAACACCTCTAGTCCTACCCAGAATGCCATTGACCTGAGCTCTGTAGTATCAAACCCGAGGAGATTGACTATAAATGCACACATCTGCTGTATTTATTTGTATGTCCGGTTAATGATGAAGTTATACATTAGACACAGGAGATCAGTATCAAAGGGTTGTGTTATAGACGCCATCTTGAGGTGGGACAACCAACAGGAGATTATTCTGCAATGGATAACCCAGCCAGCAGAGACAGTGAGATGGATAACCTAGCCAGCAGAGACAGTGAGATGGATAACCCAGCCAGCTGAAACAGTGAGATGGATAACCCAGCCAGCAGAGACAGTGAGATGGCTAACCCATCCAGTACAGACAGTGAGATGGATAACCCAGCCAGCTGAAACAGTGAGATGGATAACCCAGCCAGCAGAGACAGTGAGATGGACAACCCAGCCAGCAGAGACAGTGAGATGGCTAACCCAGCCAGCAGAGATAGTGAGATGGATAACCCAGCCAGTACAGACAGTGAGATGGATAACCCAGCCAGCAGAGACAGTGAGATGGATAACCCAGCCAGCAGAGACAGTGAGATGGATAACCCAGCCAGCAGAGACAGTGAGATGGATAACCCAGCCAGCAGAGACAGTGAGATGGATAACCCAGCCAGCAGAGACAGTGAGATGGATAACCCAGCCAGCAGAGACAGTGAGATGGATAACCCAGCCAGCAGAGATAGTGAGATGGATAACCCAGCCAGCTGAAACAGTGAGATGGATAACCCAGCCAGCCGAGACAGTGAGATGGATAACCCAGCCAGCAGAGACAGTGAGATGGATAACCGAGCCAGCAGAGACAGTGAGATGGATAACCCAGCCAGCAGAGACAGTGAGATGAATAACCCAGCCAGCAGAGACAGTGTAATGGTTTACCACAAAGAAGGACGGCATTCTAGAGGACATTGACGTTCATTCATAACTAGGACAGGACAATTGTTCATGCAGCCTGACTAAACAATGTGGACCTTTGGATGGTGGTAGTCATGAAGACTTCACCTAACCTTTTATAAGGAGCACATCTAAGACCTCGTAGATTTTTAAGGAGAACATCTAAGACAGCGTTTTGTGAATCTCATAGATTTACAAGGAGCACATCTAAGACAGCTTTTTGTGAATCTCATAGATTCATAAGGAGAACTTCTAAGACAGCGTTTGGTGAATCATAGATTTATAAGGAGTGCACTTCTAAGACAGTGTTTGGTGAATCATAGATTTATAAGGAGCACACATCTAAGACAGCGTTTGGTGAACTACATAGATTTATTAGGAGCACACATCTAAGACAGCGTTTTGTGAACCTCATAGATTTATAAGGAGGACACATCTAATACAGAGTTTGGTGAACCTCATAGATTTATAAGGATCACTTCTAAGAGCTTTTGGTGAATCATAGATTTATAAAGAGGACATCTAAGACCTCTTTTTGTGAATGTCATAGATTTGTAAGGAGCACACATCTCAGACAGTGTTTGTTGAACCTCATAGATTTATAAGAAGCATATACTGTATAAGACAGCGTTTGGTAAATCATAGATTTATAAGGAGTACACGTCTAAGACAGCGTTCGGTGAACCTCATAGATTTATAAGGAGTACACATCTCAGACAGTGTTTTGTGAACCTCATAGATTTATAAGAAGCATATACTGTATAAGACAACGTTTTGTGAACTACATAGATTTATTATGAGCACACGTCTAAGACAGCGTTCGGTGAACCTCATAGATTTATGAGGAGAACATCTAAGAGCTTTTGGTGAATCATAGATTCATAAAGAGGACATCTAAGACCGCTTTTTGTGAATGTCATAGATTTATAAGGAGCACACATCTCAGACAGTGTTTTGTGAACCTCATAGATTTATAAGAAGCATATACTGTATAAGACAGGGTTTGGTGAATCATAGATTTATAAGGCGCACACATCTAAGACAGAGTTTGGTGAATCATAGATTTATATGGAGGACATCTAAGACAAGGAGGACATCTAAGACAGCGTTCGGTGGACCTCATAGATTTATAAGGAGCACATCCAAGAAAGCGTTTTGTGGACCTCATAGATTTATAAGGAGCATATCTAAGACAGCTTTTGGTGAATCATAGATTTATAAAGAGGACATCTAAGACCGCTTTTTCTGAATGTCATAGATTTATAAGGAGCACACATGTAAGACAGCGTTTGTGAACTACATAGATTTATTAGGAGCACACGTCTAAGACAGCGTTTTGTGAACCTCATAGATTTATAAGAAGCACATCTAAGACAGTGTTTCGTGAACCTCATAGATTTATAAGAAGCGTATACTGTATAAGACAGGGTTTGGTGAATCATAGATTTATATGGAGCACATCTAAGACAGCGTTTTGTGAACCTCATAGATTTATAAGGAGAACTTCTAAGAGCTTTTGGTGAACCTCATAGATTTATAAGAAGCATATACTGTATAAGACAGGGTTTGGTGAATCATAGATTTATATGGAGCACATCTAAGACAGAGTTTTGTGAACCTCATAGATTTATAAGGAGAACATCTAAGAGCTTTTGGTGAACCTCATAGATTTATAAGAAGCATATACTGTATAAGATAGGGTTTGGTGAATCATAGATTTATATGGAGCACTTCCAAGACAGCATTTTGTGAACCTCATAGATTTATGAGTAGCACATCTAAGACAGCGTTTGGTGAATGTCATAGATTTATAAGGAGCACACATCTAAGACAGTGTTTGGTGAATGTCATAGATTTATAAGGAGTACACATCTAAGACAGTGTTTGGTGAATGAGCCTGTGTAGGACTGAGTTTGACTGACAGCCTGTTTCTTTTGGGACATGTTTAATTTGAAGGTGATAAAGAGCAGTGAGGCTAGCTGGAAAACACACACACACACACACACACACACACACACACTTTTAAAGCCTGCGTGCACCCAGTCAAGGAGATATTTCCCAGGTGACAGTTTTAGGACAAACTTCAGATTGGTCTCTCTCTCTCTCTCTCTCTCTCTCTCTCTCCCCCCCTCTCTCTTCTCTCTCTCTCTCTCTCTCTCTCTCTCTCTCTCTCTCTCTCTATCTGTCTCTCTTGCTCTGTTTCTCTCTTCATCTTCTCTGACTTTTATTTTGTGTCTTTCATTCCTGTTCCAGATGTGGATGTGTTGAGCGGCTTTGACCCAGATACAGACACCTTATCTGGATGGATGGATGGGGGGATGGAGGGATGGACTGAGGGGTGGATGGATAGGTGGAGGGAGGGAGGAGGGAGGGAGGGATGGAGGGATCTGCAGAGACACTGTTTATCCGTGCTCTGCTCCACTGCTCCTCCGGAAGCAGGCTGACAGGTCGTCATGGCGATGGAGGAGTCTGTAATTGCACATCAGTTATCGCATTGTCTCCTCCTTCTTCAAGCGTTACCGCGGGGACACGAGATGAATTACAATTATAACACCTGGGTGTCAGTCAAGTGCTGTGTGTGTGTGTGTATGTGTGTGTGTGTGTGTGTGTGTGTGTGTGTCCATGCACATGTATGTTTATACTTATTTAGAGTTAGTCTCCTAAATGGCTCAGTGTTAAATGGCTGCTCTTTCTTCATCTCTTTGCCTTAGTCTCTCACTTCATCATTCTATCCTCCTCATTAGCCCAGCCTTTCTTTCTTTCTTTCTTTCTTTCTTTCTTTCTTTCTTTCTTTCTTTCTTTCTTTCTTTCTTCCTCACCCCTCCACCCCTGGTTATTTGGGATTGGTGTGTTAGTTGTTGAGGGTACGTTTATGTTGTCATCATGATGTGCTACAGTTCAGCTCACCTTCACATGAAGACACTGCTGTGTTTCTAGCTCCACTGAGTCTCTCTGCCGTGGTACACAGTAGGACCGTTATGTAATGTCCTGGGACTGGGCCTTTGTGTGGAGGCAGAGAAAGAAGTTGATGAAAAAGATCAATCAATCTGTTGTCATGGTTATTCATTGGAGTTGTAGAAGTGAGCTGTGCTGGCAGGTTGCCATGGGGTTGGCAGGTTTCAGTCATTCCTGGGTGGTCCTCTGATTGTAACACATAGAACGTCCCCAGGATGGCTGGCACACTCACACACACATACACACACACACACACACACACACACACACACACACACACACACACACACACACACACACACACACACACACACACACACACACACACACACACACACACACACACACACACACACTTACGCACGCACACACACACACACACGCACACACACACACACACACACACACACACACACACACACACACACACACACACACACACACACACACACAGAGACACACACACTCTACTGTCCCTCACCGATGCGGCCTAAGAACTATGGGGTTCCATTAATGCCAAAATTATGCAACTGGCTTTGCGTTTGTCGATGGTTATAGCATCGGCTTTATACATTGCGTTGGTCGTTGCTTTGCGTTTGTAGTTGCCTATTGCATTGGCTTTGTACAATGCGTTTCTCATTGCCTATTGCGTTGGCTTTGTGCAATGCGTTTGGAGTTGCCTATTGCGTTGGCTTTGTACATTGCGTTTGGAGTTGCCTATTGCGTTGGCTTTTTACATTGCGTTTGGAGTTGCCTATTGCGTTGGCTTTGTACATTGCGTTTGGAGTTGCCTATTGCGTTGTCTTTGTACAGTGTGCGTGTCGTTGCCTATAGCGTTGGCTTTGTGCAATGCGTTTGGAGTTGCCTATTGCATTGGCTTTGTGCAATGCATTTGTCGTTGCCTATTGCCTTGGCTTTGTGCAATGCATTTGGTATTGCCTATTGCGTTGTCTTTGTACAGTGTGTGTGTCGTTGCCTATTTCGTTGGCTTTTTACAATGCATTTCTCGTTGCCTATTGCGTTGTTCTTGTATTGACTATGCTGAGAGAAGTATTTAAACTCTGTTACGTTTGCGACCTAGTCGACCGTTTGGGAGTTTAAATACTTTAACGCAATAGGCAATATAGCAGTGTGTTGGAGGCTCCACAAATTTGATCTGTTAATGTGTGTTTGTAGGTGTGTGTGTTTGTGTTTAGATGTATGTGTTTGAGGCTCCACCATCTAATCTGTGTATGCTGTTTATGATCTATCTCTCTGTCTTCTACTCTTTCTTGGGGGGAGGTCCCCTCCCTCTCTTTCTGCCTCTTTTTGTCTCTCTCTTTCTGCCTCCTGTTTCTCTCTGCTTCCTGTTTTCTCTCTTTCTATCTCTTGTTTCTCTTTCTGCCTCCTGTTTCTCTCTTTCTGCTTCGTTTTCTCTCTCTTTCTACCTCTCGTCGCTCTTTCTGCCTCCTGTTTCTCTCTTTCTTCCTCTTGTTTCTCTCTCCTTCTGCCTCTTGCTGTCTCTCTCTCTCTCTCTCTCTCTTAGACGGCTGTTGTTTCTCTCTTAGACGGCTGTTGTTTCTCTCTCTCAGACGGCTGTTGTTTCTCTCTTAGACGGCTGTTGTTTCTCTCTTAGACGGCTGTTGTTTCTCTCTTAGACGGCTGTTGTTTCTCTCTTAGACGGCTGTTGTTTCTCTCTTAGACGGCTGTTGTCTCTCTCTCTTAGACGGCTGTTGTTTCTCTCTCTTAGACGGCTGTTGTCTCTCTTAGACGGCTGTTGTTTCTCTCTTAGACGGCTGTTGTTTCTCTCTCTTAGACGGCTGTTGTTTCTCTCTCTTAGACGGCTGTTGTCTCTCTCTCTCTCTCTTAGACGGCTGTTGTTTCTCTCTTAGACGGCTGTTGTTTCTCTCTTAGACGGCTGTTGTTTCTCTCTCTTAGACGGCTGTTGTTTCTCTCTCTTAGACGGCTGTTGTTTCTCTCTTAGACGGCTGTTGTTTCTCTCTTAGACTGTTGTTTCTCTCTTAGACTGTTGTTTCTCTCTCTTAGACGGCTGTTGTTTCTCTTAGACGGCTGTTGTTTCTCTCTAGACGGCTGTTGTTTCTCTCTTAGACGGCTGTTGTTTCTCTCTTAGACGGCTGTTGTTTCTCTCTTAGACGGCTGTTGTTTCTCTCTTAGACGGCTGTTCTCTCTCTTAGACGGCTGTTGTTTCTCTCTTAGACGGCTGTTGTTTCTCTCTCTTAGACGGCTGTTGTTTCTCTCTTAGACGGCTGTTGTTTCTCTCTTAGACGGCTGTTGTTTCTCTCTTAGACGGCTGTTGTTTCTCTCTTTGACGGCTGTTTTTTCTCTCTTTTAGTGTGCTGTTGTTTCTCTCTTAGACGGCTGTTGTTTCTCTCTTAGACGGGTGTTGTTTCTCTCTTAGACGGCTGTTGTTTCTCTCTCTTAGACGGCTGTTGTTTCTCTCTTAGACGGCTGTTGTTTCTCTCTCTTAGACGGCTGTTGTTTCTCTCTCTAGACGGCTGTTGTTTCTCTCTCTAGACGGCTGTTGTTTCTCTCTCTAGACGGCGGCTGTTGTTTCTCTCTTAGACGGCTGTTGTTTCTCTCTCTTTCTCTCTTAGACGGCTGTTGTTTCTCTCTCTTAGACGGCTGTTGTTTCTCTCTCTAGACGGCTGTTGTTTCTCTCTCTAGACGGCTGTTGTTTCTCTCTCTAGACGGCTGTTGTTTCTCTCTTAGACGGCTGTTCTCTCTCTTAGACGGCTGTTGTTTCTCTCTTAGACGGCTGTTGTTTCTCTCTTAGACGGCTGTTGTTTCTCTCTTAGACGGCTGTTGTTTCTCTCTTAGACGGCTGTTGTTTCTCTCTCTTAGACGGCTGTTGTTTCTCTCTTAGACGGCTGTTGTTTCTCTCTCTTAGACGGCTGTTGTTTCTCTCTTAGACGGCTGTTGTTTCTCTCTCTTAGACGGCTGTTATTTCTCTCTCTTAGACGGCTGTTGTTTCTCTCTTAGACGGCTGTTGTTTCTCTCTCTTAGACGGCTGTTGTTTCTCTCTCTTAGACGGCTGTTGTTTCTCTCTCTCTTAGACGGCTGTTCTCTCTTAGACGGCTGTTGTTTCTCTCTCTTAGACGGCTGTTGTTTCTCTCTCTTAGATGGGTGTTGTTTCTCTCTTAGACGGCTGTTGTTTCTCTCTTAGACGGCTGTTGTTTCTCTCTCTAGACGGCTGTTGTTTCTCTCTTAGACGGCTGTTGTTTCTCTCTTAGACGGCTGTTGTTTCTCTCTTGTTGTTTCTCTCTCTTAGAGAGACGGCTGTTGTTTCTCTCTTAGACGGCTGTTGTTTCTCTCTCTTAGACGGCTGTTGTTTCTCTCTCTTAGACGGCTGTTGTTTCTCTCTCTTAGACGGCTGTTGTTTCTCTCTCTTAGACGGCTGTTGTTTCTCTCTTAGACGGCTGTTGTTTCTCTCTTAGACGGCTGTTGTTTCTCTCTCTTAGACGGCTGTTGTTTCTCTCTTAGACGGCTGTTGTTTCTCTCTTAGACGGCTGTTGTTTCTCTCTTAGACGGCTTTGTTTCTCTCTCTGTTGTTTCTCTCTTAGACGGCTGTTGTTTCTCTTAGACGGCTGTTGTTTCTCTCTTAGACGGCTGTTGTTTCTCTCTCTTAGACGGCTGTTGTTTCTCTCTCTTAGACGGCTGTTCTCTCTTAGACGGCTGTTGTTTCTCTCTTTGTGGCTGTTGTTTCTCTCTTAGACGGCTGTTGTTTCTCTCTCTTAGACGGCTGTTGTTTCTCTCTTAGACGGCTGTTGTTTCTCTCTTAGACGGCTGTTGTTTCTCTCTCTCTAGACGGCTGTTGTTTCTCTCTTAGACGGCTGTTGTTTCTCTCTTAGACGGCTGTTGTTTCTCTCTTAGACGGCTGTTGTTTCTCTCTCTTAGACGGCTGTTGTTTCTCTCTTAGACGGCTGTTGTTTCTCTCTTAGACTGTTGTTTCTCTCTTAGACGGCTGTTGTTTCTCTCTTAGACGGCTGTTGTTTCTCTCTCTTAGACGGCTGTTGTTTCTCTCTCTTAGACGGCTGTTGTTTCTCTCTTAGACGGCTGTTGTTTCTCTCTCTTAGACGGCTGTTGTTTCTCTTAGACGGCTGTTGTTTCTCTCTTAGACGGCTGTTGTTTCTCTCTCTTAGACGGCTGTTGTTTCTCTCTCTTAGACGGCTGTTGTTTCTCTCTTAGACGGCTGTTGTTTCTCTCTTAGACGGCTGTTGTTTCTCTCTTAGACGGCTGTTGTTTCTCTCTCTTAGACGGCTGTTGTTTCTCTCTTAGACGGCTGTTGTTTCTCTCTTAGACGGCTGTTGTTTCTCTCTTAGACGGCTGTTGTTTCTCTCTTAGACGGCTGTTGTTTCTCTCTTAGACGGCTGTTGTTTCTCTCTCTTAGACGGCTGTTGTTTCTCTCTTAGACGGCTGTTGTTTCTCTCTCTTAGACGGCTGTTGTTTCTCTCTTAGACGGCTGTTGTTTCTCTCTCTTAGACGGCTGTTGTTTCTCTCTCTTAGACGGCTGTTGTTTCTCTCTTAGTGTCTCTCTTAGACGGCTGTTGTTTCTCTCTTAGACTGTTGTTTCTCTCTTAGACGGCTGTTGTTTCTCTCTCTTAGACGGCTGTTGTTTCTCTCTTAGACGGCTGTTGTTTCTCTTAGTGTTGTTTCTCTCTCTTAGACGGCTGTTGTTTCTCTCTTAGACGGCTGTTGTTTCTCTCTTAGACGGCTGTTGTTTCTCTCTTAGACGGCTGTTGTTTCTCTCTTAGACGGCTGTTGTTTCTCTCTCTTAGACGGCTGTTGTTTCTCTCTTAGACGGCTGTTGTTTCTCTCTTAGACGGCTGTTGTTTCTCTCTTAGACGGCTGTTGTTTCTCTCTCTTAGACGGCTGTTGTTTCTCTCTTAGACGGCTGTTGTTTCTCTCTTAGACGGCTGTTGTTTCTCTCTTAGACGGCTGTTGTTGAAGCCGGTGAAGGAGGTAGTGACCCAGACTGAGTTGTGCTGGTCAGTTGCTCCAACACAACCCTCTGCTTATATGAACATTAGGAGTGTCTGCATTCAACAGACAGGACAAAGGAGAAGAAAGGAGGAGCAGGGAGGAGGGAGGAGGAGGAGGAGGAGGGTGCAGGGAGGAGGAGGAGGGAGGATGAAGAGGGTGCAGGGAGGAGGAGGAGGAGGAGGGAGCTAGGGAGGAGTAGAGCTACTAATGGTTATGTAATATCACGTGAGGTAACAAAGTCCAGACATACAAAGACATCTCACTTACTATGTCCCTGGCCATCCCACCTCTCTCTCTTTATGTCTCTCTCTCTCTGTCTCTGTCCCTCTCTCTCTCTCTCTCTCTGTCTCTCTCTAAGTCTCTCTCTCTGTCCCTCTCTCTCTCTCTCTCTCTCTCTCTCTATGTCTCTAGAATAACGTGTAACTCATATAACTAATATGATAACAAAAGCAAAATATTATGTCTTAAAATAAATTCAAATTTTTTTTTTTTATTCATTTGTTCCACTGGCTGTTTTCAAATTGTGGCGCTGATGAACAAAATATACAGCTTGGCATTTCAGTAAGTAAATAGGACAATTTATGTTGTCTAAATTTGTTTCCGAATTCATTATTTGTGTTGGTTATTTTGGGGAATATTTTATCTCTAATGGGAGTATATTTTGGACATAAGGCTTGGAAATGGACTTCTGTCTCTATTTCGTTAGGTGACACTTCTGACATATCCGTTCTGCTCTGGGGAGCCAGGTTTCTCTCCCTCATCTCTCTCTCTCTCTCTCTCTCTCTCTCTCTGGTCGCAGAGAGAGAGCCAGGCAAGGGATCTGGGTTCCAGGGGCTGGTCACAGAGAGAGAGAGAGAGAGGGGCCAGGCCAGGGACTCTGGGTTCCAGAGGCTGGTCGCAGAGAGACAGCCAGGCAAGGGACTCTGGGTTCCAGAGGCTGGTCGCAGAGAGAGAGCCAGCCAGGCAAGGGACTCTGGGTTCCAGAGGCTGGTCACAGAGAGAGAGAGCCAGGCCAGGGACTCTGGGTTCCAGAGGCTGGTCACAGAGAGAGAGAGCCAGCCAGGGACTCTGGGTTCCAGAGGCTGGTCGCAGAGAGAGAGCCAGGCCAGGGACTCTGGGTTCCAGGGGCTGGTCGCAGAGAGAGAGAGCCAGGCCAGGGACTCTGGGTTCCAGAGGCTGGTCGCAGAGAGAGAGAGCCAGGCCAGGGACTCTGGGTTCCAGGGGCCAGGCCAGGGACTCTGGGTTCCAGAGGCTGGTCACAGAGAGAGAGCCAGGCCAGGGACTCTGGGTTCCAGGGGCTGGTCGCAGAGAGAGAGAGCCAGGCCAGGGACTCTGGGTGGCCGTCATTCTCAGGCTGGGCACTTCCTCCAGGCCCTAATGACGGCTGACCCTGCCGTGCAGAGATGTGTAGAGAGAGGGTCAGCCATTTGCTGCCAGGGGAGTTCCTGCCACGCCGGGCTCAGCACGCTAGGAGACCAGGCAGGCGACTCTGGGTGGACGAACCCAACTAACCCTCTAAGCCCTGGGGAAACAGTCAAAGAGTGGGGTGACAAACACACACACGCAGAGAGAGAAAGAGAGAGAGAGAGAGAGACAGAGAGAGAGAGAGAGAGACTAACCCTCTAAGCCCTGGGGAAACAGTCAAAGAGTGGGGTGACAAACACACACACGCAGAGAGAGAAAGAGAGAGAGAGAGAGAGACAGAGAGAGAGAGAGAGAGAGAGAGAGAGAGAGAGAGAGAGAGAGTCTTTATGACACACAGCCTATCCATCAACACAGAAAACCAAACACTATACCCGGCTTTAATTAGGCTATCCGTTAATGCTAATCCCTGAGTGTGAGTGTGTGTGTGTGTGTGTGTGTGTGTGTGTGTGTGTGTGAGTGTGTGTGTGTGTGTGTGAGTGTGAGAGTGAACACACTGACTGTCTGGAGTCACAAAGGGAGTGTGAGTTGGTATGCTGAGCGTGGTTCCTGGAGAGGCCCAGAGAGCAAAGCTTACATCACTTCATAAATCATCCTCAGCTACAACAGGACAAACAGAAGCTAATCACATGCACTATCTGCTCATTCACATGCACTACTGCTCATTCACATGCACTATCTGCTCATTCACATGCACTATCTGTTCATTCACATGCATTATCTGCTCATTCACATACACTATCTGCTCATTCACATGCACTATCTGCTCATTCACATGCACTATCTGTTCATTCACATGCACTATCTGTTCATTCACATGCATTATCTGCTCATTCACATACACTATCTGCTCATTCACATGCACTATCTGCTTATTCACATGCACTATCTGCTAATTCACATGCACTATCAACAAAGTTCTGCACATTTTTTTATCTTTTGTTCTTCCTTGCTTGACCAACTAGTTTTGATTTTTTTTTAATTATATTTAACCAATGATCATGATGTATATTACTCTCAAAAGGGATTTTTTTTTAAATAAAAAACATGTAAACAGTGTAATGTCCTCCCACATTGGCAGTGAGTTAGAGAGTTCCCTGGTTGCAGACTTCAGACATTAACTAACGTTTAGCCTATACAGAAACCCATTCAAACTATGAAACTAAGTGAAACGTTACGATTCGTGTTCAACTCTGGTGACTAATTGATGCAGGCTAGCGCTAGCACTCCGCCGCTTGTTTTTCTCTCCTTATTCGGTCTCCGTCATCCCGCGCACTGGCCCGTGTTGTGTACCGCGTGGGGACCAGCAGTGAGAGCTGCATGCGCGGCCCGTTGGTTACCACATGGCTGGTGTCCAAGGTGAGGCGCTTGAGAACAGAGCGCGAGGAGTGTGGCAGCGCAGTCGTTGGTTGTGCACCGGCTGGTAGCAGACCGGGCTAGCGAGTTACCTCCTTCGGGATTCTCTTTTATACACACACACGCACAGTCAACAAAACAACCTCGTTCTAAAAGGAGCCCGCATTCCTTTGTTTCCCCACTCTCTTTTGGTTTCGGGTCAGTCACAGGCTAAGCCATCCCAGTGTTTGAAAAGCACATTGTTGGAGCGCATCACCGCCGGAGCCAACGGGAGCTGAACCTCCTTAGTACTTAGAACTATCCAGAGTGACTGACAACCTACATTGGTGAGTAACACTGACAACCTCTGCACTCACTCGCTCTTATCTTCAGTTTGATGCATCTGGATGTTCTTATTAATCTATAAAGCATTTGGAAATAATGTTTCTTTGTGATAGTCTGCTATTCGTCTGCTAAAATTCTGTTGGGAAAGTGGATAGAACCAAAGCACTTTAAACTTTTAATTATTTCATGTTCCGTTATAAAACAAAAACTTTGATTAGCTTTTCGTTGCACTATTTTCTGATACATTTTTTTCCATTTCCGTCCTAGTCAGTTCTCCTTCTTCAACATAGTCCTGAGGTGCAAAGGTAAAGCCCCAGTAAAGCCACACCCCTTAATTCACCTGGATCAAACTTTCCAGGAACATTAATGAAATTTAAAAAAAAGTTATTAATTAAAAGTACCTATCTGATTAATGCAATGCTTGTGATGCTCCAAAATATCCCCTAAGGCCTGCAACTTAACCAACCCCAAAAGTGAGGAATATTATGTTTATATTTTGTAGGCATAACTGTACAGTATTATTTCACATGGAGGCCAATGTACTGTGGTTTACTATGGAGAATGCTGACAAATGTTTTTTCTAGTTTACTCTCTGAGCAAAGCAGCATGTGTCGCCCGCAGTTGTTGGCTGACACGTCACGACATATAGGGCTTTGAATGGACATAACCATAGTTAAAAAAGCTACTGAGACGCCAGGCAATGAAAAACCACGAGATAGATTATCCTATACTAATACAGAGACCATACATAGCGCCCCCTGGTGTCTTTAGCACTCTAGCATGTTTAAAAGATAGCCGACTTCGTTTCACATTGTACCGCGCTGTTACTTCAGTGAGCCATGTTAAAACCTTGTTGAATTACCAGATTTCCCTGTCTCCTCTGTCTGTCTAACCCTAACCATGTTAAAGCCTTGTTGGATTACCAGATTCCCCTGTCTCCTCTGTCTGTCTAACCCTAACCATGTCTCCCCTGTCTGTAATCGGGACAGGGACTCTTCTAGGTACTGTTACATTAGAGCTTCTACTACACCATAAATACACCTGTTTCCTTAGAGCTGCTACTTCACCATAAATACACCTGTTACCTTAGAGGTGCTGCTACACCTTAGATACACCTGTTACCTTAGAGCTGCTACTACACCATAAATACACCTGTTACCTTAGAGCTTCTACTACACCATAAATACACCTGTTACCTTAGAGCTTCTACTACACCATAAATACACCTGTTACCTTAGAGCTTCTACTACACCATCAATACACCTGTTACCTTAGAGCTGCTACTACACCATAAATACACCTTTTACCTTAGAGCTTCTACTACACCATAAATACACCTGTTACCTTAGAGCTTCTACTACACCATAAATACACCTGTTACCTTAGAGCTTCTACTACACCATAAATACACCTGTTACCTTAGAGCTGCTACTGCACCATAAATACACCTTTTACCTTAGAGCTGCTACTACACCATAAATACACCTGTTACCTTAGAGCTGCTACTACACCTTAAATACACCTGTTACCTTAGAGCTTCTACTGCACCATAAATACACCTGTTACCTTAGGGTTCTGCTACACCATAAATGCACCTGTTACCTTAGAGCAGCTACTACACCATAAATACACCTGTTACGTTAGAGGTGCTGCTACACCATAAATATACTGTTACCTTAGAGCAGCTACTACACCATAAATACACCTGTTTCCTTACAGCTGCTGAAACACCATAAATACACCTGTTACCACTACACCATAAATACACCTGTTTCCTTACAGCTGCTGAAACACCATAAATACACCTGTTACCACTACACCATAAATACACCTGTTACCTTAGAGCTTCTGCTACACCATAAATACACCTGTTACCTTAGAGCTGCTACTACACCTACACCTGGTCAGTGGCTGCAGCACAACCCATGAGCAAGGCACTACTATCAGCTCCCGGGGCCACCTCTGCACTTTGACCTCAGTCAGAAGTGAGGGGGCGGTGCCAGTGTGTGGTTGCCTATCTCAATATGAGGGGGCGGTGCCTGTGTCCCTGACAGAGTGAAGCATTAACTGTCTTACAAATGTTAGTCTTTATAAATGTAATGTAAAAATGTGTTTGGTTCTTGCTGTCCCTTCTAGGCTGCCATAGCGCCATGCCTGGAGAGAAGCAGGTTGCCGTGGTGAATGGGAAGCTGGAGGGAGGCGGCAGCGACAACAAGGCCGTCCACGAGAGAGGACAGTGGAACAACAAGATTGAGTTTTTCCTCTCTGTGGCCGGGGAAATCATAGGCCTGGGGAATGTCTGGAGGTTCCCCTACCTCTGCTACAAGAACGGAGGAGGTGGGGACTCCATGGGTTATAGGAGAGGAGGAGGAGGAGGAGGAGGGGGGAGCTTCATGGGTTATAATGGAGGAGGAGGAGGAGGAGGAGGAGGAGGAGGAGGGAGTTCTGGATGTGATAGTAGAGGAGGAGGAGGAGGTAGGAACTAGGGTGTGGAGAAGGAGGAAGAGGAGGAGGAAATGGTTTATACAGCAGTGATGGTGAAGGAGGAGGTAGATATTGGAGGGCTGGTGGAACAGGAAGTGGATAAAGGTTGGGAGGACAAAAGAAGAAGAGCTGTTTGAAGAAGCCAAGAACAATGTGCACTCAGAGACACGCTGGCATGGCTGCAGTACGTTAGTTTACAGTGTCACCTCTCCCTGTAACATCTCCTTTACAATGTCACCTCTCCCTGTAACATCTCCTTTACAGTGTCACCTCTCCCTGTAACATTTCCTTTACAGTGTCACCTCTCCCTGTAACATCTCCTTTAAAGTGTCACCTCTCCCTGTAACATTTCCTTTAAAGTGTCACCTCTCCCTGTAACATCTCCTTTAAAGTGTCACCTCTCCCTGTAACATCTCCTGTGTCACCTCTCCCTGTAACATTTCCTTTAAAGTGTCACCTCTCCCTGTAACATTTCCTTTAAAGTGTCACCTCTCCCTGTAACATTTCCTTTAAAGTGTCACCTCTCCCTGTAACATCTCCTTTAAAGTGTCACCTCCCCCTGTAACATCTCCTTTAAAGTGTCACCTCTCCCTGTAACATTTCCTTTAAAGTGTCACCTCTCCCTGTAACATTTCCTTTAAAGTGTCACCTCTCCCTGTAACATTTCCTTTAAAGTGTCACCTCTCCCTGTAACATTTCCTTTAAAGTGTCACCTCTCCCTGTAACATTTCCTTTAAAGTGTCACCTCTCCCTGTAACATTTCCTTTAAAGTGTCACCTCTCCCTGTAACATTTCCTTTAGTTTACAGTGTCACCTCTCCCTGTAACATTTCCTTTAGTTTAAAGTGTCACCTCTCCTTGTAACATTTCCTTTAGTTTAAAGTGTTTAAAATAGTTTAAGAAAGTAGTGCTCTCTGTGAAACAGTTGCACTTTCATTCATAAGAGCTCTTTTTTTACAATGAAGAACTCTCTGACTACTTCTTTTTCAAAGAAAGTGCTGAACTCTCCGTTCTCCTCTAGAACTGGACCATTCTGTCCTTCTTTACTGAACGATGCAGTTCTTTTTTTCCTTTTCTATATAACTACAGATTGGTGTTGTCCTTCTGCTCTTGCACTGAGTGACATAGTGCCACTGCTATACCGTTAGCCCTTTCTGTGGCCCCAACTCCTCCGAGCAACTAAACAAAGACTCTAAACAACTTCAACAAAGGCTGTGGCCCTAGTTTAGGCTGTTGCCCCTGACAACTCGTTTGTTTGTCATGTGTCGGCCATCTTAAGTGGCTTTTGGTATGCAGGTCTGTGGCTGCGTTTCTCTCTGAAAAGGATGAGTCGGTGAGGAGCTGTATTGACGGACTGATTGACACATGGTCCACTCTACTGGGTCACCAGGTCAACAGAGTTCCCTGTTAGGATTGACTCAAGCAGAGTCAACACTGTCTTAGTAACGACTGCCGCTATTGGCTCACTTGAGATGACATGTGTTAACAGGGTTTGTTCAATGGAGTCCTTTTGGCTTTTGTACCTTTACAAATGTATTTAGTTTGTGAACTATTTATTTACAGTTAAGACAATGTTTAACTCTGTGATCTTATCTATGTAACAGGAAGAATGGAATTATTGGTAAGCTGGTTATATGTGGATAAGGTGATATTTAAAATGATAGGAATAAATAAATTAGACTTTATTCTATATATCTTTTTCCACTTTCATCAGTACGTGTGTGTGTGTGTGTGTGTGTGTGTGTGTGTGTGTGTGTGTGTGTGTGTGTGTGTGTGTGTGTGTGTGTGTGTGTGTGTGTGTGTGTGTGTGTGTTGCAGGTGCGTTCTTCGTGCCTTACGTGATCTTCTTTGTGTGCTGTGGAATTCCTGTGTTCTTCCTGGAGACGGCTTTGGGACAGTTCACCAGTGAGGGAGGCATCACCTGCTGGAGGAAGATCTGCCCACTGTTTGAAGGTACCCAGGGTTAGGATGAGAGGTCTGCCCACTGCTTGAAGGTACCCAGGGTTAGGGTTAAAGGTCAGCCCACTGTTTGAAGGTACCCAGGGTTAGGGTTAAAGGTCAGCCCACTGTTTGAAGGTACCCAGGGTTAGGGTTAAAGGTCAGCCCACTGTTTGAAGGTACCCAGGGTTAGGATGAGAGGTCTGCCCACTGCTTGAAGGTACCCAGGGTTAGGGTTAAAGGTCAGCCCACTGTTTGAAGGTACTCAGGGTTAGGGTTAAAGGTCAGCCCACTGTTTGAAGGGACCCAGGGTTAGGGTTAGGGTTATGGTGAGGTTAGATTAGGGTTAGGGTTAGGGTTAGGGTTAGGGTTTGTAATAATGTTCCCAGGTTAATACTTCCTTCTTTAGTTTCGATTAAAATTATTTAGTTTCGATTAAATTGATTGAAAACCTAAAAAAACAGACGCTTGACTTTTTATATATATAATAATATGGAAAAATATATTATATAACTTTTTTTTTGAAAACTATTTCATTCCAAAGTAGTTCACAAAATGACACAGCTTAATTATATAGTATGTTCTACATGTGCAAGTCTACTATTGCATCAAATCAAAGTTTGGGTTTGGAGCCTGTCCTGTTTGTGTGTGTGCTGCAGGCGTCGGCTATGCCACACAGGTCATAGTGGCCCACCTTAATGTTTACCTGTCCTGTTTGTGTGTGTGCTGCAGGCGTCGGCTATGCCACACAGGTCATAGTGGCCCACCTTAATGTTTACCTGTCCTATTTGTGTGTGTGCTGCAGGCGTCGGCTATGCCACACAGGTCAAAGTGGCCCACCTTAATGTTTACCTGTCCTATTTGTGTGTGTGCTGCAGGCGTCGGCTATGCCACACAGGTCATAGTGGCCCACCTTAATGTTTACCTGTCCTGTTTGTGTGTGTGCTGCAGGCGTCGGCTATGCCACACAGGTCATAGTGGCCCACCTTAATGTTTACCTGTCCTGTTTGTGTGTGTGCTGCAGGCGTCAGCTATGCCACACAGGTCATAGTGGCCCACCTTAATGTTTACCTGTCCTGTGTGTGTGTGTGTGTGGCAGGCCACTGGTATGCCACACAGGTACTGTGGCCCTTCTACCTTTCAATGTTTACACAGGATCCTGTGGTCACTGGGAACACAGGTGCTACACCTTTAAACACAACTGCTACACCACAGGTTAGTCAATACAGCTACACCTTTAAACACAGGTTAGTCAGCACAGCTACACCTTTAAACACAGGTTAGTCAGCACAGCTACACCTTTAAACACAGGTTAGTCAGCACAGCTACACCTTTAAACACAGGTTAGTCAGCACAGCTACACCTTTAAACACAGGTTAGTCAGCACAGCTACACCTTTAAACACAGGTTAGTCAGAACAGCTAAACACCTTTTAAACACAGGTTAGTCAGCACAGCTACACAGCTTTTAAACACAGGTTAGTCAGCACAGCTACAAACACAGGTTAGTCAGCACAGCTACAAACACAGGTTAGTCAGCACAGCTACACCTTAAACACAGGTTAGTCAATACAGCTACACTTAGTAAACACAGGTTAGTAAACTACAGGTTAGTCAGCACAGCAGCACAGCTACACCTTTAAACACAGGTTAGTCAGCACAGCTACACCTTTAAACACAGGTTAGTCAGCACAGCTACACCTTTAAACACAGGTTAGTCAGCACAGCTACACCTTTAAACACAGGTTAGTCAGCACAGCTACAGGTTAGTCAGCACAGCTACACCTTTAAACACAGGTTAGTCAGCACAGCTACACCTTTAAACACAGGTTAGTCAGCGCAGCTACACCTTTAAACACAGGTTAGTCAGCACAGCTACACCTTTAAACACAGGTTAGTCAATACAGAACTACACCTTTAAACACAGGTTAGTCAGAACAGAGTATTGTAATTGTTATAAGAATGAATGTATTTTGTAGAAAGTGTTATGTTCAGCTGTTGTGCTAGCATACTGACTGTCGTGTTGTTGTGGGTTCAGAGAACTGTGCTGACTTCAGCACCAACAGCAGTAACATCACCAGCCTGAACGCCACCTCTCCTGTCATAGAGTTCTGGGAGTAAGTACTGCTGTCCACCTCACCTGTTTAGAAAAAGAACAATCAGGAGTTTGACCTCGTTGACACTTCAGTGGGGTAACGATGGCAGATGTCGTTTCAAAAAGCCTACCAATAGTCCTCGAGCGTGAGTGAGCCTGATGTTTCCGTGTTAAAATGAAGGGGCATAGTGACCTCTGACCTCTGCCAGTGCCCTCTGACCTCTACCCCTTACCATGTGTCTGAGGTACATGTAGTTAATATAATGTTAAGTGTTAAATAGCTGCTGAACGGATCCCACAGTACTAAAGGTTCAGTAGGGGATATGACATCGGGGTGACACTAAAGGTTCAGTAGGGGATATGACATCAGGGTGACACTAAAGGTTCAGTAGGGGATATGACATCAGAGTTACACTAAAGGTTCAGTAGGGGATATAACATCAGGGTGACACTAAAGGTTCAGTAGGGGATTTGACATCAGAGTGACACTAAAGGTTCAGTAGGGTGTTTGACATGGGGGGTGACACTAAAGGTTCAGTAGGGGATATGATATCAGGGTGACACTAAAGGTTCAGTAGGGGATATGACATCAGAGTGACACTAAATGTTCAGTAGGGTGTTTGACATGGGGGGTGACACTACAGTAGCACCATAGCACCAGTCACACAGAGCCCTAATCCATGGAACAGAATCCCTCTCAGAGTGCCAGTGTTGACAGAGAGGGGAGATCCAGCCTTGGCCCAGATAATTAGCCATCTCTGTTCCTATGACTGTGCTGCCCCTCTCTGACAGCCAAACACAGTGGGACAGCTCATCTCAGCAGCGCCATGTACTATGGAGCAGAGCAGCACGGTCTGTGCCAGAGAGAGGGAGGGAGAGAGGGACAGAGAGAGGGAGCGAGGGACAGAGGGAGAGAGAAAGAGAGAGGGAGATGGAGTGAGAGAGAGAGAGAGAGAGAGAGAGAGAGAGAGAGAGAGAGAGAGAGAGAGAGAGAGGGAGAGGGAGATGGACACGGTCCATGCTACACGTTCTTGGCAGAATACCGGCTACAGGCTGACCAATCAGTGAGCAGGAAGGCTGACTCGGGTTGGGCTGTGTTCAGCAGTAGTAAGCATATTGTTGTGGTAAACATATTTTTGTGGTAAACATATTGTTCTGGTAAACATATTGTTGTGTTCAACTAAACATATTGTTGTGGTAAACATATTGTTCTGGTAAACATATTGTTGTGTTAAACTAAACATATTGCTGTGGTAAACATATTGTTGTGTTCAGCAGTGGTAAACATATTGTTGTGTTCAGCAGTGGTAAACATATTGTTGTGGTAAACATTATGTTGTGGTAAACATATTGTTGTGGTAAACATATTGTTGTGTTTAGCAATGGTAAACATATTGTTGTGGTTAACATATTGTTGTGTCTGTGTGTGTGCCATGGTCATGTGTGTGTGTGTGTGTGTGTGTGTGTGTGTGTGTGTGTGTGTGTGTGTGTGTGTGTGTGTGTGTGTGTGTGTGTGTGTGTGTGTGTGTGCTCTCCTAGGAGGCGAGTGCTGAAGATCTCTGATGGTATCGAGCACATGGGCAGCCTGCGCTGGGAGCTGGCTCTATGTCTGGCCCTGGCCTGGTTCATCTGTTACTTCTGCATCTGGAAGGGCCCCAAGTCCACCGGCAAGGTGACCCTGACCCCTGACCCCTGACCCCTGACCCACCTCAAAGCTGCTTCTTTTCTTGGACCCTGATGAACAGATCAAACTGACGGCTCAAGATGAATCTCTCTCTCTCTCTTTACATTTCTGCCTGTTTCCTTTTTCATTTCAACCCAGGTTTCTCTCTCCTTTTCTCTCTCTCCCCTCCCCTCCTGCCCCCCCCCCTCTCTCTTTCTTAGCGCTCTTTAAGACACTCTGGGAGGTTGAATGAGTGTTTGTGGAGAAAGGAAGAGGTCTGTGATGAATGGCTTCATATATTACCCAGGGCCCCACAAGCTATCCGGCAGCCAGGCCTATATCTCTGCCACTGTCCTGTGTGTGTGCACGCGAGTGGGCGTGTGTGTGTGGGTGTGTGTGTTACTGTGTGTGTTACTGTGTTAGTGTGTGTGTGTCTGTCTGTCTGTGTGTGTGTGTGTGTGTGTGTGTGTGTGTGCGAGTGTGTGTGTGTGCGAGTGTGCGCGTATGTACGTGTGTTACTGTGTGTGTGTGTGTGTGTGTGTGTGTGTGTGTGTGTGTGTGTGTTACTGTGTATGTGTGTGTGTGTGTGTGTGTGTGTGTGTGTGTGTGTGTGTGTGTGTGTGTGTGTGTGTGTGCGTTACTGTGTATGTGTGTATGTTACTGTGTGTGTGTGTGTGTGTGTGTGTGTGTGTGAGTGTGTCTGTCTCTGTGAGTGTGTGTGCGTGTGTGTGTGTGTGTGTTACTCTTTGTGTGTGTGTGTGTGCGTGCGTGCGTGTGAGGAGGAAGAATGGCATAGCTAACACTGACTCCTCTATTCAAAGGGGCTGAAGTAGAACGACCATGAGAGGCATGCAGAGTACCCCCACTCCTTTTCTCTTCTCCCCTCTCCCTCTAGCCTTCCCTCCCTCTCTTCTCCCCCCTCCCTCTCCACACCTCCCCTCTCCCTCCATCCCTCCTTCCTTCTCTCCTTCCTTTCATCCCTTGCTCCAAGCCTTCCTCTCTTCCTCTATTCCTCACTACTAAATTGACCTAAGTCTCTCTCTCTCTCCCTCACCCTCTCTCTCTCTATCTCCCTCTCCCTCCCTCCCTCCCTCTCTTTCTCTGTCTCTTTCTCCTCCTGCTGGAGGGATTCTGGCAGGCTGTTTGGAGGCCTAGGGAGTGCTGAGCTGTTTGCTTTGTGGTTGTGTTCTGGAGGCATCCTTACATCTCAGCCCGGGACCCCTCTCTCTCTCTCTCTCTCTGGGCTGGGGGGGGGGTGCAGGGGGGATTAGCACAGCTCATCTGACACATTCCCATTCAGTCAATCCGGCCTGGGATTGGCCAGATCCTAATTCATAAAGGCCTGGGATTGGCCAAATTCTGACCAACAAAGTTGATGTTTTTTTGTCAAACTGCTGTTAGTTTCCTGAAATGCTACAGTGTGTCTAAAGCCACTGGGATGACCTAACCAGTGTACTACAGTCCCAGTGTGTGTGTGTGTGTGTGTGTTCTACTGCATGTCTAACAGTGTAGTACAGTCTGAGTGTGTGTGTGTGTGTGTGTGTGTGTGTGTGTGTGTGTGTGTGTGTGTGTGTGTGTGTGTGTGTGTGTGTGTGTGTGTGTGTGTGTGTGCGTGTGTGTCACCTCCCTCCTATTCAGACAGTACTCTGGTCCAGTGTAGTACAGTCTGTGCGTGTGTGCGTGTGTGCGTGTGCGTGTGCGTGTGCGTGTGCGTAGGCGTGTGTGTGTGTGTGTGTGTGTGTGTGTGTGTGTGTGTGTGTGTTCTCTGGTCCAGTGTAGTGGAGGCAGGGCTCTGTATTTTCTCCACACTGCAAGCATCACTTCACAGTTTGTGCTGCCAATAGGGGCTCCAGACTCCTCTTCCTCCTTCTCCTCCTCCTCCTCCTGCTGCCTAAAGGAGGTTCTTTCTGCTCCAGACCTCAGCTCCCCTCCACCATCTTTAATTTGTCTGACCTTTACCACAAGATGCTCTATTCTACTCTTTACTTTTCATTCTGCTGGTCCTGATGTGTGTGTGTGTGTGTGTGTGTGTGTGTGTGTGTGTGTGTGTGTGTGTGTGTGTGTGTGTGTGTGTGTGTGTGTGTGTGTGTGTGTGTGTGTGTGTGTGTTTCCAGGTGGTGTATGTGACTGCTACGTTCCCCTATGTCATGCTGCTGGTCCTGTTGATCCGGGGTGTCACTCTTCCTGGTGCGTACGATGGGATCAAGTTCTACCTGTACCCTGACATCTCCCGCCTCTCCGACCCCCAGGTAACTGTACCCCAACATCTCCCTGACCTCTGACCCCCAGGTACCTGTACCCCGACATCTCCCGCCTCTCCGACCCCCAGGTAACTGTACCCCAACATCTCCCTGACCTCTGACCCCCAGGTACCTGTACCCCGACATCTCCCGCCTCTCCGACCCCCAGGTACCTGTACCCCGACATCTCCCTGACCTCTGACCCCCAGGTACCTGTACCCCGACATCTCTCTGACCTCTGACCCCCAGGTACCTGTACCCCGACATCTCCCTGACCCCCAGGTACCTGTGGAGAGTATCCATCAATACACTGCATATTATAGATGATATCTGCCAGCTAGGAGGGGGTTTGTAGGAGGAGGAGGAGGAGGAGGAGTCCAGTGGTCACTCAGGTAGGAGGAACATCACAGGTTGCCATGGTAACAGGTTAGGGGCTTTTCATGTTGTATCATGTAGAGAGGGATGGAACGTTTCCTTTTATGGAATGAAGCTGTGTCCACATTAATGAGGAGGTATGTGTGTTTTGAGTGAGATCTCAGCTACACCCCCTTAGAGAGCAGGGCTCTAACCAGCACCAACACAACACATAGATCCCGTTAGCCCTCTGGCCCTTTAAGAGAGCAGAGAGGAACCAACACAACACATAGATCCCGTTAGCCCTCTGGCCCTTTAAGAGAGCAGAGAGGAACCAACACAACACATAGATCCCCTTAGCCCTCTGGCCCTTTAAGAGAGCAGAGAGGAACCAACACAACACATACTATGGGCTGTTCTAGGACTGCGCTGGGTCAGAGGAGTTACCGTGGTTACTCCCAGGAGGGAAACAAGCCTGAGAGCGGAGGATTGTTCTGCTGCTGAAATGAGATTACAGCTCAATGGTGTTGTATGGAGGCCAGGAAACCCTCCTCCTCCTCCTCCTCCTCCTCCTCCTCTGAAGGAGTTAACCAGGAGAGCTGTTACTCCATAGGATGTGTCTGCTATGAGATAGCCATTCATCTCTCACACTGTTCACTGAGCTGTCACACTACAACCGAGAGAGAGCAGGAGAGGAGAGGGCAGAGAGAGAGAGAGCAGGAGAGGTAGAAGAGAGGATGGTAGAGAAAGAGAGAGAGGAGGAGAAGGGATAGGTTGATAAATAGCTCCAGTTTAAATGTTGAATCATTTTTATTATGAATTCCTACAGACAGAACAGACAGATATCTCCTACAGTCAGAACAAACAGATATCTCCTAAAGACAGAACAGACAGATATCTCCTACAGTCAGAACAGGCAGATATCTCCTAAAGACAGAACAGACAGATATCTCCTACAGTCAGAACAGGCAGATATCTCCTAAAGACAGAACAGACAGATATCTCCTACAGTCAGAACAGGCAGATATCTCCTACAGACAGAACAGACAGATTCTCCTACAGTCAGAACAGGCAGATATCTCCTACAGTCAGAACAGGCAGATATCTCCTACAGTCAGAACAGGCAGATATCTCCTACAGGCAGAACAGACAGATATCTCCTACAGACAGAACAGACAGATATCTCCTACAGTCAGAACAGACAGATATCTCCTACAGACAGAACAGGCAGATATCTCCTACAGTCAGAACAGGCAGATATCTCCTACAGTCAGAACAGACAGATATCTCCTACAGACAGAACAGACAGATTCTCCTACAGTCAGAACAGGCAGATATCTCCTACAGTCAGAACAGGCAGATATCTCCTACAGTCAGAACAGGCAGATATCTCCTACAGTCAGAACAGGCAGATATCTCCTACAGTCAGATATGCAGACAGATATCTCCTACAGGCAGAACAGACAGATATCTCCTACAGTCAGAACAGGCAGATATCTCCTACAGACAGAACAGGCAGATATCTCCTACAGACAGAACAGACAGATTCTCCTACAGACAGAACAGACAGACAGAACAGACAGATATCTCCTACAAACAGATATGCAGACAGATATCTCCTAAAGACAGAACAGACAGATATCTCCTACAGACAGATATACAGAGGAACAGATATCTCCTACAGACTTATCAATGGAGAGCTGAACTAAACCTCTCACAGGAACTGAGGTCACAGTGCAGTCAACCTGCCTTTACTTCTGACACCACGCTAGCTTTTCTACCATCACAAACCCTAACCCAGCCTGTATGTGTGTGTGTGTGTGTGTGTGTGTGTGTGTGTGTGTGTGTGTGTGTGTGTGTGTGTGTAGGTGTGGGTAGATGCAGGCACGCAGATCTTCTTCTCCTATGCCATCTGTCTGGGCTGTCTGACTGCTCTGGGGAGTTACAACGCATATGACAACAACTGCTACAGGTACACATACACACACACACACACACACACACACACACACACACACACACACACACACACACACACATGAAAACAACTGCACACACACACACACACACACACACACACACACACACATACTATGACACGCGTACTCTATCTCTCCCTGTGATGCTGTTCCTCTGTCTGTCATGCTGTGCTGTCTGAACACCCCTCCCTCTCTCTATCTCTCTCTCTCCATCCATTAACCCCGCCTCTATCTCTCCATCCATTAACCCCCGCCCCCTCTCTCTCTCCCTCTCCCTCTCTCTCTCCCTCCCTCTCTCTCTCTCTCTCCCTGTGATGTTGTGACTGTCTCTCCTGTCTGTAGGGACTGCATCATGCTGTGCTGTCTGAACAGTGGGACCAGCTTTGTGGCTGGCTTTGCCATCTTCTCTGTGCTCGGCTTTATGGCCTACGAGCAGGGCGTCCCCATAGAGGAGGTGGCAGAGTCTGGTGAGACACACACACACACACACACACACACACACACACACACACACACACCCTAACCCACGAGCAGGGAGTCCCCATAGAGGCTGTGGCAGAGTCTGGTGAGACACACACACACACACACCCTGTCTGGGTCAGTCCTGGTCAGTCTGGGTTATCCTGGGTCAGTCTGGGTTATCCTGGGTCAGTCTGAGTTATCCTGGGTCAGCCTGGGTTGGTTTGAGTTGTTCTGGTTCTGAATGGGTTGTCTTTGGTCGGTCTGGGTCGGTCTGTGTTGTCCTGGTTCTGTAGGGGTTGTCCTGGGTCAGTTTAGGTTGTCCTGGGTCAGTCTGGGTCAGTATGGGTTGACTTAGTTCAGTTTAGGTTGTCCTCGGTCAGTCTGGGTTAGTATGGGTTGTCCTGGGTCAGTCTAGGTCAGTATGGGTTGTCCTGGGTCCGTTTAGGCTGTCCTGGGTCAGTCTGGGTCGGTCTGTGTTGTCCTGGGTCAGTCTGGGTCGGTCTGGGTTGTCTTAGTTCAGTTTAGGTTGTCCTGGGTCGGTCTGGATTGTCCTGGGTCAGTCTGGGTCAGTCTGGGTCAGTATGGGTTGTCCTGGGTTAGTCTGGGTCGCTCTGGGTTGTCCTGGGTCAGTCTTGGTCGGTCTGTGTTGTCCTGGGTCAGTTTGGGTCAGTCTGGGTCGGTCTGGGTTGTCCTGGGTCAGTCTGGGTCGGTCTGGGTTGTCCTGGGTCAGGTTGGGTCAGTGTGGGTTGTACTGGGTCAGTTTATGTTGTCCTGGGTCAGTCTGGGTCGGTTTGGGTTGTCCTGGGTCGGTCTGGGTTGTCCTGGGTAAGATAGACAGCAGTACGGATGTGCCCTGAAGGCTGAGTGATTCAAACAAACAAACATGAATGATTCATCAGTGACTCAACACGGCATAGCAGAGAGATGGACCTTGTCCTGTTGACCTCGGAGAGAGGGAGAGGGGGAGAGGGGGAGGGGTGCTGATAGAGGAAAAGAGAGAGAGAGAATGGGGTAAGAAATAGAGAGGCTGTTTTGTTTTTCTGCTGTACTTTGTCTCAAGTCTTTAAAAACAGCAGTGCCTATCTTAAGGAACTGCTTCACCACTTTGGAACAGTGATTATATCCTATATAATAATACCCTACATGTTATATCCCTATATAATAATACCCTACATGTTATATCCTATATAATAATACCCTACATGTTATATTCCTATATAATAATACCCTACATGTTATATATATAATAATACCCTACATGTTATATCCTATATATATATACATGTTATATATATAATAATACTGTTATATCCTATATAATAATACCCTACATGTTATATACATATGTTATATATGATGTTATAATACTTTAATATGTAAGGTTGCCTTCATAGCCTATCCTAAGGCTGGATGTTATATATGATGTTCTAATAGTGTAATATGTTATATATGATGTTATATATGATGTATTGTAGGTCCTGGCCTTGCCTTCATAGCCTATCCTAAGGCTGGATGTTATATATGATGTTCTAATAGTGTAATATGTTATATATGATGTTATAATAGTTTAACATGTATTGTAGGTCCTGGCCTTGCCTTCATAGCCTATCCTAAGGCCGTCACAATGATGCCCCTGTCTCCTCTCTGGGCCTGTCTGTTCTTCATGATGCTTATCTTCTTAGGCCTTGACAGCCAGGTGAGTGTGTGTGAGTGTGTGTGTGTGTGTGTGTGTGTGAGAGAGTGTGTGTGAGTGTGTGCGAGAGTGTGTGTGAGTGTTTCCTATGTACCTGTGTGTGTGTGTGTGTGTGTGTGTGTGTGTGTGTGTGTGTGTGTGTGTGTGTGTATGTGTGTGCAGGCCAGTTTGTTTGCATGGAGAGCTCGGTGTTTGTGTTGTTGTTTATACCCTGTTGTTGTTGTTGTTGTAGTTTATGTGCGTGGAGAGTCTGGTGTTTGTGTTGTTGTTTATACCCTGTTGTTGTTGTTGTTGTAGTTTATGTGCGTGGAGAGTCTGGTGTTTGTGTTGCTGTTTATACCCTGTTGTTGCTGTTGTTGTGGTTTATGTGTGTGGAGAGTGTGGTGTTTGTGTTGCTGTTTATACCCTGTTGTTGTTGCTGTTGTTGTTGTTGTAGTTGTTGTTGTTGTTGTTGTAGTTTGTGTGCGTGGAGAGTCTGGTGTTTGTGTTGTGTTTATACCCTGTTGTTGTTGTTGTAGTTTGTGTGCGTGGAGAGTCTGGTGTTTGTGTTGTGTTTATACCCTGTTGTTGCTGTTGTTGTAGTTTGTGTGCGTGGAGAGTCTGGTGTTTGTGTTGTGTTTATACCCTGTTGTTGTTGTTGTTGTAGTTTGTGTGCGTGGAGAGTCTGGTGACGGCGGTAGTGGACATGTACCCAGAGACCTTCAGGAGGGGCTTCCGGCGGGAGCTGCTGATCCTGGGCATGTCTGTGGTCTCCTTCCTTATAGGCCTCATCATGCTGATGGAGGTATGCTAGGGTCAGGGGTCATCATGCTGACGGAGGTATGCTAGGGTCAGGGGTCATCATGCTGATGGAGGTATGCTAGGGTCAGGGGTCATCATGCTGATGGAGGTATGCTAAGGTCAGGGGTCATCATGCTGACGGAGGTATGCTAAGGTCAGGGGTCATCATGCTGACGGAGGTATGCTAGGGTCAGGGGTCATCATGCTGACAGAGGTACACTAGGGTCAGGGGTCATAGTGCTGATAGAGGTATGCTAGGGTCAGGGGTCATCATGCTGACAGAGGTACTGCTAGGGTCAGTGGTCATAGTGCTGACGGAGGTATGCTAGGGTCAGGGGTCATAGTGCTGACGGAGGTATGCCAGGGTCAGGGGTCATCGTGCTGATGGAGACATAAGTGTCACCTATTGCCTCAATATTGTTTTTCTAGTTTTTGCAAAGCTACGTTTTGCATATCCATCTTTCAGCTTCATTCTGTTGCGATGGCTTCTCTTCACCTGATTTAGCAGAGCGTGTAATATGTGCTTTATCTGATCAATCAGCGACTCCCTGCCGGCTCTCACATCTCAAACTCATCACTTCATTATTGATGAGCTCTGACCTTTGATTGACACCTGTCTTATCCTATCAGGGAGGGATGTACGTGTTCCAGCTGTTTGATTGGTACGCGGCCAGTGGGATGTGTTTGCTGTTTGTCGCCATATTTGAGTCCATATGTATCGGGTGGGTTTATGGTAAGATTCACATTGGTTTATAATTCATTATTATTAATAATAATAATAATAATAATAATAATAATAATTCATTAGATTATTTTATAAACTCTGGTTCATAATTCATTAGATTCATACACGTTGGTAAATCATTCATTCGATTTTAGATTATTTTATTTATCCACTCTTGTTTAAATTTAATTAGATTTTAGATTGTTTTATATGTACACTATTGTTTATATTTAATTAGATTTTAGATTGTTTTATATGTACACTCTTGTTTATATTTAATTAGATTTTAGATTGTCTTATATGTACACTCTTGTTTAAATTTAATTTGATTTTAGATTGTTGTAGAACTAATGCAAGACGACTGGGGTGTTTTCTAACCTCTGAGAATTCGATGTAGAGAAGCTAAATAAGAATAGTTATACTGTACTATAGTTATCATGACTATATATATATAGACTAAATAAAAATAGCTGTCATACTACTGTACTGTAGTTATCATGACTATGTTTATAGACTAAATAAAAATAGCTGTCATACTACTGTACTGTAGTTATCATGACTATGTTTATAGACTAAATAAAAATAGCTGTCATACTACTGTACTGTAGTTATCATGACTATGTATATAGACTAAATAAAAATAGCTGTCATACTGTTGTTATCATGACGATACATAAGATAAAATGGATAAGATTAGCTGACTACTGTACTGTACTTATCATGACTCCTCTGCCCCCTGCTGGACACTGCCAGTACTTTCCTACTGTACCCCAGAGTGACATCAGCACAGCTGCACCGTACACACACACACACACACACACAGTATCGTACACACACACAGGACGTACACAAACACAGTACGTACACACACACAGCACCGTACACACACACAGTACCGTACACACACACACACAGTATCGTACACACACACACACACACACACACACAGTATCGTACACACACACACACACACACACACAGTTGTACACACACACACACACACACACACACACACACACAGTGCCTTACACACACACACACACACACTCACCCGCACACACACCCGCACACACACACACACTAACCCAATCCCTACATCTCGGGAAGAGGCAGTGAGCTAACACACACACACACACACACACAGTATCGTACACACACACACACACACACACACAGTACACACACACACACACACACACACACACACACACACACACACACACACACACACACACACACACAGTACTGTACACACACACACACACACACACACACACACACACACAGCACACACACACACACAGCACACATCACACACACACACACACACACACAGTACACACACACACACACACACACACACACACACACACACAGTATCGTACACACACACACACACACACAGTATCACACACACACACACACAGTATCGTACACACACACACACAGTACTTTCCTACTGTACCCCAGCGTACGTGTTCTACTTCTTTTGTTTTCATTGGTCCAATGGTTTGTGTTCCAGGAAGTGACCGCTTCTATCTGAATATCCAGGATATGATTGGCTATAAGCCTGTCTTCTTCATCAAGTGGTGCTGGATGATCCTCACACCGGGGATTTGTGCTGTAAGTCAGCAGCAGCGGCAGCAGCTTGATGAGAGAGGAGGGAGCTTATCTCTGGTCCTCTTTAAGCCTCCATTTTACATGTAGACTCATCAGCACCACCACACCCAACGCACTACAGACCCTCCTCCCAGACACCTAACACATACAGAACATACACTGTACATACATCTGCATGACACAATAACATCACTGACCTCTTATAAATGACATGATGTTATGATCATCTCTGATGTGTAATGTGTGTGTGTGTGGTGCAGGGCATCTTCCTCTTCTTCCTCATTAAGTACAAACCTCTGAAGTACAACAACGTGTACACCTATCCTGACTGGGGCTATGGCATCGGCTGGACCATGGGCATGTCCTCCATGGTCTGCATCCCCATCGGAATGATCTGGAAGATCTGGAAAACTCCTGGGACCTTCTCCGAGGTATGACACACACACACACCATACACACACCTCATACACACATACCACACACACACACACACACACACACACACACACACACACACACACACACACACACACACACACCACACATACCACACACAAACCAAATAAAGACTTTGTTTGATGACTTTGCTTTAAAGTCCATGCTTTGCTAAACATTTCTCTACTTAATGTTCACATGTTTCTCTGACTTTATCTCCATATGAATGCCATTGATGGGACTAGTACTATACATACACACACTGTGTGGCCCTGCACTATTCTAACTAGACTATCTGTCTGTCTGTCTGTCTGTCTGCCTGCCTGCCTGTCTGTCTGTCTGTCTGCCTGCCTGCCTGTCTGTCTGTCTGCCTGCCTGCCTGCCTGTCTGTCTGTCTGTCTGTCTGTCTGCCTGCCTGCCTGTCTGCCTGCCTGCCTGCCTGCCTGCCTGTCTGTCTGTCTGTCTGTCTGCCTGCCTGTCTGTCTGTCTGTCTGTCTGTCTGTCTGTCTGTCTGTCTGCCTGCCTGCCTGCCTGCCTGCCTGCCTGTCTGTCTGCCTGCCTGCCTGCCTGCCTGTCTGTCTGTCTGCCTACCTGCCTGCTGTCTGTCTGTCTGCTGCCTGCCTGTCTGTCTGTCTGTCCTGCCTGTCTGTCTGTCTGTCTGTCTGCCTGCCTGCCTGCCTGTCTGTCTGTCTGTCTGTCTGCCTGCCTGCCTGTCTGTCTGCCTGCCTGCCTGCCTGCCTGTTTGTCTGACTCTCTGTCTGTCTGTCTGACTCTCTGTCTGTCGGTCTGTCTGTCTGTCTCTCTGACTTTCTGTCTCTCTGCCTGCTTGCCTGCCTATCTCTCTGCCTACCTGTCTCTCTGCCTGCCTGCCTTCTCTCTGTCTGTCTGTCTGTCTGTCTGTCTGTCTGTCTACCTGCCTACCTGTCTCTCCCTCTCTGTCGCTCTGCCTGCCTGTCTCTCTGCCTGCCTCTGCCTCTCTGTCTGTCTGTCTGCCTACCCGTCTCTCTGCCTGCCTGTCTCTCTGCCTGCCTGTCTGTCTGCCTGTCTCTCTGACTGCCTCTGTCTCTCTGTCTGTCTCTCTGTCTGCCTGTCTCTCTGCCTGCCTCTGCCTCTCTGTCTGTCTCTCTGCCTACCCGCCTATCTGCCTGCCTGTCTCTCTGCCTGCCTGTCTGTCTACCTGTCTCTCTGACTGCCTCTGTGTCTCTCTGTCTACCTGTCTGCCTGCCTGTCTGTCTGTCTGCCTGTCTCTCCTAGCGGATGTCTAAGCTGACCACTCCCAGCCCTGACCTGAAGATGAGGGGGAAGCTGGGTATTCTGCTGGGCCCCTACGCTAAGACCTCCGTCAAGCTGAAGACCGGCCACTCATAGCAGGAGACACCCTTCTAACCAGCCCAGCACACACGCACGCACGCACACACACACACACAGACACACACACACACACACACACACACACACACACACACACACACACACACACACACACACACACACACACACACACACACACACACACACACACACACACACACACACACCACAGACACACACACACACACACACACACACACACACACACACACACACACACACACACACACACACCACACACACACACACACACACACACACCACAGACACACACACACACACACACACACACACACACACACACACACACACTCAGCCACACCACAGACACACACACACACACACGCACACACACACAGCCACACCACAGACACGCACACACACACACACACACACACAACCACACACACACACAACCACAACACAGACATAGCACATCTACACACACCACAGCTACACACAGCAACACAACAACGCCAGAGAGAAGTACCAGAAACATCAGAGTTGTTATTTTTTGTATAAAAAACAAAAACGGTATTGACATGATTTCTATAGTTTGCCACAGTTTTGCCTGTGTAACATGTTTGTTTGAATGATAATGTTAGTATTATGAGCGTTCTGTTCTTTTATTAATCATTAATATAGAGGCGTGAGTTGTTATTAAAGTGCTGCCACTCTCCTAGAAGGACTACAGAGAGATTGCTGTGTGTCACTCACATTAGAGTCACAGCCTCTCAGAGTCACAGCCTCAGTCACATCCACAGAGTCACAGCCTCAGTCACAGCCTCAGAGTTACAGCCTCAGTCACAGCCTCTCAGAGTCACAGCCTCAGAGTCACAGCCTCTCAGAGTCACATCCTCACAGTCACAGCCTCTCAGAGTCACAGCCTCAGAGTCATAGCCTCTCAGAGTCACAGCCTCAGTCACAGCCACAGAGTCACAGCCTCAGAGTCACAGCCTCAGAGTCACAGCCTCAGTCACAACCTCTCAGAGTCACAGCCTCTCAGAGTCACATCCTCACAGTCACAGCCTCTCAGAGTCACAGCCTCTCAGAGTCACAGCCTCAGAGTCATAGCCTCTCAGAGTCACAGCCTCAGTCACAGCCACAGAGTCCCAGCCTCTCAGAGTCACAGTCTTTCAGAGTCACAGCCACAGTCACAGCTTCTCAGAGTCACAGCCTCTCAGTCACAGCCTCAGAGTCACAGCCTCAGTCACAGCTTCTTAGAGTCACAGCTTCTTAGAGTCACAGCCTCTCAGAGTCACAGCCTCAGTCACAGCTTCTTAGAGTCACAGCTTCTTAGAGTCACAGCCTCAGAGTCACAGCCTCTCAGACTCACATCCTCAGTCACATCCTCAAAGAGTCATAGCCTCTCAGAGTCACAGCCTCTCAGTCACAGCCTCAGAGTCACAGCCTCAGTCACAGCCTCTCAGAGTCACAGCCTCAGAGTCACAGCCTCTCAGAGTCACATCCTCTGAGTCACAGCTTCTTAGAGTCACATCCTCAGTGTCACAGCTCTCAAAGTCACATCCTCAGAGTCACAGCCTCTTAGAGTCACAGCTTCTTAGAGTCCCAGCCTCAGTCACAGCTCTCAGAGTCACATCCTCAGACTCAGAGTCACAGCCTCTTAGAGTCACAGCTTGAATATAGAGTAGGAGAAGATTTCTCAGAGAGCCCTAACTCCGCTCCGTTAAGATGACCCATCCCTGGTAGATGGCTGGTGCACAAAAAAGAGGATGGGTTCCTTACTGTTCAACCGGTCTGAAATGAAGCGCTCCTCTGGTTATTATCCCAGTATCACTGCTCAGGGCCTGTTGGTTTCCATGCTTTAAACTGCCCTGCTGGCCGGGGTTAAGGCCATCCCTCCTATCTGCCAATCTATCAGGGCTCTGCCAGACCTCCAGTCCTCCTTTTCTTTTATCTCTTCTTCATTCCTCCGCTCATCCTCCTCTTCCTCGTGCTACCTGCTGACGCTTGGTACTCAGTCTCTTATTCTCTACTTTTACCTCCATTATCCTTATCACTGGTTGGCTGCTGCCGTAAACAGGGAGCCAATGAGCTGGCCTATTTAATCTCTCCCTGCCCTCTCGTCCAATGAGCGTGTAGCGCATTGGATCTAATCTCTTTATTCTTGGTCATTAATTTTCACCAGACCAGCAAATAACTCCAAATAACTACATTCCAAATGCATGCAAATAACTCCAAATGCTTGCAAAATAACTCCAAATGCATGCAAATAACTCCAAATAACTACATTCCAAATGCATGCAAATAACTCCAAATAACTACATTCCAAATGTGTGCAAATAACCACATCAGAAGATAAGCTAGCTCCCCTAAGGCCCAGCCTGTGACAGAGCACCTGGAACAGGAATACAAGTTGTTGTTAGGGGTTAGCATTGTAGGCTTGTGTGCCCAGCTCAAATTGTGTTCTGGAGCTAGGATCTGTGTCTGATCTACTCGTTCTAGATCTGTACTCTGGAGCTAGACTCTGTGTCTGATCTACTCTTTCTAGGTCTGTGCTCTGGAGCCGGGCTCTGTGTCTGATCTACTCGTTCTAGATCTGTGCTCTGGAGCCGGGCTCTGTGTCCGATCTACTCGTTCTAGATCTGTGCTCTGGGCCGGGCTCTGTGTCTGATCTACTCGTTCTAGATCTGTGCTCTGGAGCCGGAATCTGTGTCTGATCTACTCATTCTAGATCTGTGCTCTGGAGCCGGGCTCTGTGTCTGATCTACTCGTTCTAGATCTGTGCTCTGGAGCCGGGCTCTGTGTCTGATCTACTCGTTCTAGATCTGTGCTCTGGAGCCGGGCTCTGTGTCTGATCTACTCATTCTAGATCTGTGCTCTGGAGCCGGGCTCTGTGTCTGATCTACTCGTTCTAGATCTGTGCTCTGGAGCCGGGCTCTGTGTCTGATCTACTCGTTCTAGATCTGTGCTCTGGAGCCGGGCTCTGTGTCTGATCTGTGCTGTGCGTTCTCTGGCGTGCTTCGACTATGATGATCTCATCATCTCCATGTACCTGAGGGGGTACTGTTGCCGTGGTCACCCATATAGCTTCGTGGTTTTAACAGAATGACTGCACGTTTCTGTATTTCACTCTAAAGAACTGTGCCTTATTTTATCAAATGTAAGGAATAAAAAAATCAATAAAGAATTCTGTGAGAAAAGAAGAGATGCTAGTGTAAATGTTGTTGTGTGTTGGAGATGTGTTTGCTATGGCAGTACAGACTGTGAAGGCTGATGGTTGTGCTGTGGTACCTATGCTGCCTCTGGGCACAAGGAATGTCTCTTTCATCTAAAAAGAATAAAAACTGAGAGAGAAAGAAAGAGAGAAACGTGTTGAGTGCTTTATTTTTTTTTACTTCCGTTCTCACATGCTACTTTCCAGGCTGTAATGCTATTTAACAGGCTGTCCATGCTATAGTGATTTAGGGTTAGGTAATAGTGTGTTTAGTGGTTTTTAACAGGCTGTCCCGCTAACCATGCTAAAGGGATTTAGGGTTAGGGTTAGGTAGTAGTGTGTTTAGTGGTTTTTAACAGGCTGTCACGCTAACCATGTTGAAGTGATTTAGGGTTAGGTAGTAGTGTGTTGAGTGTTTTTTAACAGGCTCTCCATGCTAAAGTGATTTTGGGTTGGATGGTAGTGTGTTTAGTGGTTTTTAACAGGCATCTCGCTAATCATGCTAAAGGGATTTAGCATTAGGTAGTAGTGTGTTGAGTGGTTTTTAACAGGCTGTCCATGCTAAAGGGATTTTGGGTTAGATGGTAGTGTGTTTAGTGGTTTTTAACAGGCTGTCCATGCTAAAGGGATTTTGGGTTAGATGGTAGTGTGTTTAGTGGTTTTTAACAGGCTATCCATGCTTAAGGGATTTAAGGTTAGCGTTAGTAGTTAGTATGTTTAGTTGTTTTTAACAGGCTGTCTCACTAACCATGTTAAAGTGATTTAGGGATGCTGTTTCCTGGTTACATTGGGCAGCCATCTTGGTTAGATGTGGAAACCCAAGCGGACACATTGCTGGGATCCTATCTATGTGGTATAATTCTGTGGCTCAATTCTGTGGCTCCTTTAGGTGGCTGGTCATGAGTACTGTATCTGTTAAGCCAAGTTATATTCTAGTTGAAATAGCTCTGGTCAGTTTGGGCTTCTGTTAAGCCAAGCTATCTTCTAGTTGAAATAGCTCTGGTCAGTTTGGGCTTCTGTTAAGCCAAGCTATCTTCTAGTTGAAATAGCTCTGGTCAGTTTGGGCTTCTGTTGAGCCAAGTTATATTCTAGTTGAAATAGCTCTGGTCAGTTTGGGCTTCTGTTGAGCCAAGTTATATTCTAGTTGAAATAGCTCTGGTCAGTTTGGGCTTCTGTTGAGCCAAGTTATATTCTAGTTGAAATAGCTCTGGTCAGTTTGGGCTTCTGTTGAGCCAAGTTATATTCTAGTTGAAATAGCTCTGGTCAGTTTGGGCTTCTGTTGAGCCAAGTTATATTCTAGTTGAAATAGCTCTGGTCAGTTTGGGCTTCACCTGAGCCAAGTTATATTCTAGTTGAAATAGCTCTGGTCAGTTTGGGCTTCACCTGAGCCAAGTTATATTCTAGTTGAAATAGCTCTGGTCAGTTTGGGCTTCACCTGAGCCAAGTTATATTCTAGTTGAAATAGCTCTGGTCAGTTTGGGCTTCACCTGAGCCAAGTTATATTCTAGTTGAAATAGCTCTGGTCAGTTTGGGCTTCACCTGAGCCAAGTTATATTCTAGTTGAAATAGCTCTGGTCAGTTTGGGCTTCACCTGAGCACCCTCACTCTGACGTCACTGTTTGTACTTCCATCTGCTCTGTGACCTAATAATGTCTTTAAGAAAGCTTTTGTTTTCCTTAAGTATGTTTGTTACTTTGTCCCTATGCTGTTTCTGTGTATTGGGTGTATATTTGTGTGTGCGTGCGTGCATGCGTGTGCGCGCGTGTGTGTGTGTGTGTGTGTGTGTGTGTGTGTGTGTGTGTGTGTGTGTGTGTATTGTTTATGTATTACACGTGTTTGTGTGTGTGTATTCTGTGTGTGTGTGTGTGTGTGCGTGTGTGTGTGTGTGTGTGTGTGTGTGTGTGTGAATGTGTTTGTGTGTGTGTATTATGTGTGTGTGTGTGTGTGTGTGTGTGTGTGTGTGTGTGTGTGTGTGTGAATGTGTTTGTGTGCGTGTATTATGTGTGTGAATGTGTTGTGTGTGTGTCTGAATGCACGACCCTGGTCCCCATCAGTCACGCTCTAGAATGCGTGTTTAGTTTGTCAGCTTGGAGGCGCCGTCTCACTCTGATCCACGGGAAATGAAGAAGCAGCAAACGCTGGAAGGAGAGGAGGAAAGAAGAGAGGGAGAGAGGGGGAGAGAGAAGGAGAGAGAGGGGGTAGGGAGGGAGGAAGGGAGGGAGAGGGGGAGGGAGGGAGGGAAAGATGGAAGGAGGGAGGGAGAGGGAAAGGAGAGAATGGGAAAGGGAGAGAGGGGGGAGAGGCAGGGAGGGAAGGATAGGGAGAGAGAAGGAGGGAAGGAGACAATGGGAGAGGGAGAGAAAGAGAGAGAGAGTCAGTCTTTCCTTCAGGTAAGAGAAAAGAGTTTAATTCTAACAGTAGATGAATTCTCATGGAGTGCTGGTGTTCTGGGTTAGAGTCTCAGAACTGTACTGAGAAAAGAACAAAGTAAGGGGTAGGGCCAGACTATGATATGATAGGACTGTGATATGATCAGACTATGATATGATAGGACTATGATATGATCAGACTATGATATGATAGGACTATGATATGATCAGACTATGATATGATCAGACTATGATATGATAGGAGTCTGATATGATCAGACTATGATATGATAGGACTATGATATGATGGGACTATGATATGATAGGACTATGATATGATCAGACTATGATATGATAGGACTATGATATGATCGGACTATGATATGATAGGACTATGATAGGACTATGATATGATAGGACTATGATATGATCAGACTATGATATGATAGGACTATGATATGATAGGACTATGATACGATATGATAGGACTATGATATGATAGGACTATGATATGATCAGACTATGATATGATAGGACTATGATATGATCAGACTATGATATGATAGGACTATGATATGATAGGACTATGATATGATCAGACTATGATATGATAGGACTATGATATGATAGGACTATGATATGATCAGACTATGATATGATCAGACTATGATATGATAGGACTATGATATGATAGGACTATGATATGATCAGACTATGATATGATAGGACTATGATATGATCAGACTATGATATGATCAGACTATGATATGATAGGACTATGATATGATAGGACTATGATATGATAGGACTATGATATGATCAGACTATGATATGATAGGACTATGATATGATAGGACTATGATATGATCAGACTATGATATGATCAGACGATGATATGATAGGACTATGATATGATCAGACTATGATATGATAGGACTATGATATGATAGGACTATGATATGATAGGACTATGATATGATCAGACTATGATAGGACCAGACTATGATATGATCAGACTATGATATGATAGGACTATGATATGATCAGACTATGATATGATCAGACTATGATATGATAGGAGTCTGATATGATCAGACTATGATATGATAGGACTATGATATGATGGGACTATGATATGATAGGACTATGATATGATCAGACTATGATATGATAGGACTATGATATGATCGGACTATGATATGATAGGACTATGATATGATAGGACTATGATATGATAGGACTATGATATGATCAGACTATGATATGATAGGACTATGATATGATAGGACTATGATACGATAGGACTATGATATGATAGGACTATGATATGATAGGACTATGATATGATCAGACTATGATATGATAGGACTATGATATGATCAGACTATGATATGATAGGACTATGATATGATCAGACTATGATATGATAGGACTATGATATGATAGGACTATGATATGATCAGACTATGATATGATCAGACTATGATATGATAGGACTATGATATGATCGGACTATGATATGATAGGACTATGATATGATAGGACTATGATATGATCAGGACTATGACATGATATGATAGGACTATGATATGATATATAGGACTATGATACGATAGGACTATGATATGATAGGACTATGATATGATCAGACTATGATATGATAGGACTATGATATGATCAGACTATGATATGATAGGACTATGATATGATAGGACTATGATATGGACTATGATATGATCAGACTATGATATGATCAGACTATGATATGATAGACTATGATATGATAGGACTATGATATGATCTATGATATGATCAGACTATGATATGATCAGACTATGATATGATAGGACTATGATATGATAGGACTATGATATGATAGGACTAGACTATGATATGATAGACTATGATATGATCCAGACTAGGATAGGACAGATATGATATGATAGGACTATGATATGATCAGACTATGATATAGGACTATGATGATATGATATGATAGGACTATGATATGATCAGACTATGATATGATAGGACTATGATGATAGGACTATGATATGATAGGACTATGATATGATATGATAGGACTATGATATGATCAGACTATGATATGATAGGACTATGATATGATCAGACTATGATAGGACCAGACTATGATATGATCAGACTATGATATGATCAGACTATGATATGATAGGACTATGATATGATCAGACTATGATATGATCAGACTATGATATGATAGGACTATAATGATCAGACTATAATATTATAGGACTATGATATGATAGGACTATGATATGATCAGACTATGAAATGATCAGACTATGATATAGATATGATATGATAGGACTATGATACTATGATATGATCAGACTATGATATGATCAGACTATGATATGATAGGACTATGATATGATCAGACTATGATATGATCAGACTATGATATGATAGGACTATGATATGATCAGACTACGATATGATAGGACTATGATATGATCAGACTATGATATGATAGGACTATGATATGATAGGACTATGAAATGATCAGACTATGATATGATAGGACTATGATATGATCAGACTATGATATGATAGGACTATGATATGATCAGACTATGATATGATAGGACTATGATATGATCAGACTACGATATGATAGGACTATGATATGATCAGACTATGATATGATAGGACTATGATATGATCAGACTATAATATGATAGGATATGATCTATGATATGATCAGACTATGATATGATAGGACTATGATATGATAGATAGACTATGATATGATAGGACTATGATATGATCAGACTATGATATGATAGGACTATGATATGATATGATAGGACTATGATATGATCAGACTATGATATGATAGGACTATGATACGATAGGACTATGATATGATAGGACTATGATATGATGACTATGATATGACTATGATATGACTATGATACGATAGGACTATGATATGATAGGACTATGATATGATCAGACTATGATATGATAGGACTATGATATGATAGGACTATGATATGATCATATGATAGGACTGTGATATGATATGATAGGACTATGATATGATAGGACTATGATATATCTATGATATGATAGGACTATGATATGATAGGACTATGATATGATCAGACTATGATATGATAGGACTATGATATGATCAGACTATGATATGATCAGACTATGATATGATAAGACTATGATATGATCAGACTATAATATGATAGGACTATGATATGGACTATGATATGATCAGACTATGAAATGATCAGACTATGATATGATAGGACTATGATATGATATGATACGATAGGACTATGATATGATCAGACTATGATATGATAGGACTATGATATGATAGGACTATGATATGATCAGACTATGATATGATCAGACGATGATATGATAGGACTATGATATGATCAGACTATGATATGATAGGACTATGATATGATAGGACTATGATATGATCAGACTATAATATGATAGGACTATGATATGATAGGACTATGATATGATAGGACTATGATATGATCAGACTATGATATGATAGAACTATGATACGATAGGACTATGATATGATAGGACTATGATATGATAGGACTAAGATATGATCAGACTATAATATGATAGGACTATGATATGATCAGACTATGATATGATAGGACTATGATACGATAGGACTATGATAGGACCAGACTAGGATAGGACCAGACTATGATATGATAGGACTATGATATGATCAGACTATGATATGATAGGACTATGATATGATAGGACTATGATATGATCAGACTATGATATGACTATGATATGATCAGACTATGATATGATAGGATATGATAGGACTATGATATGATCAGACTATGATATGATAGGACTATGATATGATCAGACTATGATATGATAGGACTATGATATGATAGGACTATGATATGATCAGACTATGATATGATAGGACTATGATATGATCAGACTATGATATGATCAGACTATGATATGATAGGACTATGATATGATCAGACTATAATATTATAGGACTATGATATGATAGGACTATGATATGATCAGACTATGAAATGATCAGACTATGATATGATAGGACTATGATACGATAGGACTATGATACGATAGGACTATGATATGATCAGACTATGATACGATAGGACTATGATACGATAGGACTATGATATGATAGGACTATGATATGATCTATGATATGATAGGACTATGATATGATAGGACTATGATATGAACAGACTATGATATGATCAGACGATGATATGATAGGACTATGATATGATCAGACTATGATATGATAGGACTATGATATGATAGGACTATGATATGATAGGACTATGATATGATCAGACTATGATATGGTAGGACTATGATACGATAGGACTATGATATGATAGGACTATGATATGATCAGACTATGATATGATAGGACTATGATACGATAGGACTATGATATGATAGGACTATGATATGATAGGACTATGATATGATCAGACTATGATATGATAGGACTATGATATGATCAGACTATGATATGATAGGACTATGATACGATAGGACTATGATAGGACCAGACTAGGATAGGACCAGACTATGATATGATAGGACTATGATATGATCAGACTATGATATGATAGGACTATGATATGATAGGACTATGATATGATCAGACTATGATATGATAGGACTATGATACGATAGGACTATGATATGATAGGACTATGATATGATCAGACTATGATATGATAGGACTATGATACGATAGGACTATGATACGATAGGACTATGATATGATAGGACTATGATATGATCAGACTATGATATGATAGGACTATGATATGATAGGACTATGATATGATCAGACTATGATATGATAGGACTGTGATATGATAGGACTATGATATGATCAGACTATGATATGATAGGACTATGATATGATCAGACTATGATATGATAGGACTATGATATGATAGGACTATGATATGATCAGACTATGATATGATAGGACTATGATATGATCAGACTATGATATGATCAGACTATGATATGATAAGACTATGATATGATCAGACTATAATATGATAGGACTATGATATGATAGGACTATGATATGATCAGACTATGAAATGATCAGACTATGATATGATAGGACTATGATACGATAGGACTATGATACGATAGGACTATGATATGATCAGACTATGATATGATAGGACTATGATACGATAGGACTATGATATGATAGGACTATGATATGATAGGACTATGATATGATCAGACTATGATATGATAGGACTATGATATGATCAGACTATGATATGATAGGACTATGATACGATAGGACTATGATAGGACCAGACTAGGATAGGACCAGACTATGATGTGATAGGACTATGATAGGACCAGACTATGATAGGACCAGACTATGATACGAATAGACTATGATAGGACCAGACTATGATAGGACCAGACTATTATATGATAGGACCAGACTGTGATGTGATCAGACTATGATAGGACCAGAATATGATATGATAGGACTATGATAGGACCAGACTATTATAGGACCAGACTATTATATGATAGGACCAGACTATGATGTGATCAGACTATGATAGGACCAGAATATGATTTGATAGGACTATGATAGGACCAGACTATTATAGGACCAGACTATTATATGATAGGACCAGACAAGATGTGATCAGACTATGATAGGATCAGACTATGATATGATCAGACTAT
>JAPMUY010000459.1:15000-30000 GCA_026901105.3 Galaxias olidus | reverse complement strand
GAAGAGGAAGACCAAGAACTGTGGTCTCTGATGAGATAAGGGCCACAATTATTGACAGGGTTGGATCAGACATTCTACAAGATTCTTCCCAAGTTGCATTGCCAGAGAAGACACATGATGTGATGTTTATGAAAACATGTGGCCAAGTGCAGAAGAGATGGAGTGAATATGTTATACATGAAGTACTGTAAATCACTATCCAAAGATATAGAAAACATAAACGTAACTGAAGCAAATTGCTGCATAGCTGATTCATTCTTGATTCAATATACAATAATTTAGTACACTCAATAAAGTGCAAAGATCTTATTCTATAATAAAATACTGACTTATCTGAAAAAAAAATCATTCAGACTTCAAACATAAAATGTCTTTTATGTAATGCTCTTTGTTGTTAGTATTTTGTAGTTCAGTGTGCTAAGAGTGACAGTGTTTGCTTCCTGAGTGAGACTTGTTGCCAGTGTTGTGGATGAATGAACTCATTTTGAGACATGTATGATGTGTTTTGTTGGCGAGAAAGAATTTTGGAGGTGAGATGAACTGTTTAGCTGAGATGCATGTTTGTAATGCAGACTGTGTGAAGAGTTTTGAAAAAGTAGTTTCAATATTGACCAATGCTTGTTAGCATTTGAAAAAAACCGTAACAGTTATTTGCTGCAGCAATTTCTTTCCCTGGCTTGAGAAAGGAACTTTTAAATCTCCCCAAAATGATTCCAGCGCAAATGTGTCGCTTAAGGCTGTGTAGAATCACGGATTTATTCTGTGCTCATAATCTCTGCATGATTAACTCCTTCATACACACACACACACACACACACACACACACACACACACACACACACACACACACACACACACACACACACACACACACACACACCCAGCTCAAGTGTGAAATTAGATTAATATCAAGTCCCACAAGCAATCCAAAATTCCATGACAGAGTAACCACCTTATGTATTTGACTATATCAGGATAAAGTGTGCTTTGTTTAAGGAATTAGACACACATACCCCCCCCCCCCAAACACACACACATAGACACACACACACACACACACACACACACACACACACACACACACACACACACACACACACACACTGTTCCCCCCTACACAAACACACACAAACACACACACACACACACACACACACACACACACACATACACACACTGTGCCCCCCTACACAAACACACACACACACACACACACACACACACACACTGTGCCCCCCTACACAAACACACACACACACACACACACACACACACACACACACACACACACACCGCTCCTCGTTGCCTGTCTGTCTGTCTACCTCCTTGAGTAATCCCCAGGGTCGTAGCAGGGATGTATTCCAGTCTGATTAGAGTCCCAGGCTGCTTCCCAGCACAGCGGCCATGCTGCTCCCAGAATGACTGAGGCTGCTCCCAGAATGACTGAGGCTGCTCCCAGAATTACTGAGGCTGCTCCCAGAATGACTGAGGCTGCTCCCAGCACAGTGGCCATGCTGTTCCCAGAACAATCTAATCACTCATATTATTACTGCTACTGTTCACTTCAGGTTAGGGACTAACCCTTATTTTCTCTCTCTCCCTCTCTATCTCTCTCTCTCTCTTTCTCTCTCTCTCTCTTTCTCTCTCTATCTGCTTTCTCTCTCTCTCTCACACACTCCCTCTGATCTCTAATTGTCTCGTGTAGAACCATGATGTGCTGTTTTAATCTGAGAGTTCAGTTCAGGTCTGTATTAATGTATTAATTGTCTCATGTAGAACCATGGTGTACTGTTTTAATCTGACAGTTAGCTTGTGTGGGCTTCTGTGGGTTCCTCTCTTAGAGTCCTGGTGGGGAGGATCAGCTTTAAGGGGATCTGAGAGGATCAGTGAAGAGGATCCAACGCCTGTTAGCTACTTACTGTCCTCCCACAATCCACTCTAAGAGGGCAGAGACACACCTACTGATAGCTGGACTGGAGAGAGGAGAGAGAGAGAGAGAGAGAGGAGAGAGAGAGAGGGAGAGGGAGAAGAGAGGCAGAGAGCGAAGGATTGAGGGACAGAGCAGCTTCCTATCACTGAACATCGAGCTGGTTTGTCCGCTTCACTCTGACAGCACACTGGAATAGGGCTATACTGACCAGCCAGGAGTACACACACACACACACACACACACACACACACACACACACACACACCTAAACACGAGGGGTTGGTTTGGTTGGGGTCAGGGGTTAGGGTTAGGGTTAGGGGTCTGGTTAGGTTAGATGGTGTGTCTGTAGCTCCTGTCAGCCCTGAAGTCCCCTCACCTCTGAGTCACATGATCAGGGTAACGAAGGTGATGGCCATGCAACTGTGTTCAGCTCTACCCTCTCCTCCTCCTCTTCCTCCAGCCTCTCCCTCTCCTCCTCCACCTCTTCCTGCTCCCTCTCCCTCTTCTTCCCCCTCCTCTTCCTCCACTCTCTCCTCCTCCTCCTCTTCCTCCTCCCTCCACCCTCTCCTTCTCCTCCTCCTCCTCCTCCTCCTCTTCCTCCTCCACCCTCTCCCTCTCCTCCTCCTCTTCCTCCACCCTCTCCTCCTTCCTCCTCCCTCCACCCTCTCCTTCTCCTCCTCCTCTTCCTCCACCCTCTCCTCCTTCCTCCTCCCTCCACCCTCTCCTTCTCCTCCTCCTCGTCCTCCACCCTCTCCTCCTCTCTCTCCCTCTCCTCCTCCCCCTCCTCCTCCCCTCTTTAGGGCCAGGCTGACATAGAGAAGTGTGTGACTGGCTTGCTGTTGTTTAGTGCAGCATCAAGTCGTCCACATTAATAGAAGGATGTGGTTAGTCATGACGTGAGTGACTAACTGGCTCTGAGGCGGAGGCATCCAGCGCGGCCCCGGGCCCTCCGCCCCTTGGCTCCTTGTTACTCCCGCCTGCCTCGGCCGCTGAGGAGAGGGGGGGGGGGGGGGGGGCTTTGGGACTGCTGGTTTTTAACAAGCACGGCATCTCTCTCTTTGTGTTCCTGGTTGATTGTGTAACATGGAGGCAGTGAGGGAGATGCTGTGCTCCCTTTGTGATTGTGTAACATGGAGGCAGTGAGGGAGATGCTGTGCTCCCTTTGTGATTGTGTAACATGGAGGCAGTGAGGGAGATGCTGTGCTCCCTTTGTGATTGTGTAACATGGAGGCAGTGAGGGAGATGCTGTGCTCCCTTTGTGTCTCTGAATTCCATTTACATATAACTTTGAGATGACAAAGTCAGGCGTAAGATCACTGTCTGTACTATACAGTGACCTTTGACCGTTCACACCTACAATATACAGAGAATTTACACAAAGCAAACTCTATTTCAGACCTGAGTTTCCACAGCAGGGCTAAGCAGGGCAGAGCAAGGCCAAATAGGGCTAAGCAGGGCCAAGCAAGGCAGAGCAGGGCCAAACAAGGCTAAGCAGGGTCAAACAGGACCAAACAGGCCAAGCGGGGCTAAGCAGGGCAGAGCAGGGTCAAACAGGACCAAACAGGCCAAGCAGGGCTAAGCAGGGCTAAGCAGGGTCAAACAGGACCAAACAGGGCCAAGCAGGGCAGAGCAGGGCCAAGCAGTACAGAGCAGGGTCAAACAGGGCCAAACAGGGCCAAACAGGGCCAAACAGGGCCAAACAGGGCCAAGCAGGGCCAAGCAGGGCTATACAGGGCTAAGCAGGGCCAAACAGGACAGATGTGGCCTATCAGTCTGGCCCGTGTTAAAGCCCCACAGCCTGATGGTCTGCTGCCACTCCCACACTCACAGCGTTAACAGCCGTTTACCTGGAAGACAAAACATCCCAAACACACTCTCCCATGGCAACGCCGTTTACCTGGAAGACAACACATCCATCCCAAACACACTCTCCCAAACACACAAAACCTCCATCCCATGGCAACCACGCCGTTCCATCCCAAACACACTCTCCCATGGCAACGCCGTTTACCTGGAAGACAAAACCTCCATCCCAAACACACTCTCCCATGGCAACGCCGTTTACCTGGAAGACAACACATCCATCCCAAACACACTCTCCCATGGCAACGCCGTTTACCTGGAAGACAAAACCTCCATCCCAAACACACTCTCCCATGGCAACGCCCTGTCAATCATCCCACTAAACTAAAGTACCTGCAGGTTGATTTGCATTGAGACTGAGATCCCGAACGCTCGGCAGTGCTTCATCTGCAGCTCATTAATAGAATAGAATAGAATAGAATAGAATGCCTTTATTGTCATCTGCAGCTCAGATTAAAACAGGAATAAGATAAGATAAAATAAAATAAATAAAAGTATAAAATAAGATAAGATAAGATGGGTACGTAGTCCCGATAAAAATCTCTAAACCAGGCTGACCTCGCGTAACCCTTTCTGTGACAACCTCTCCCTTCACTTCCTCCCTCGTCTATCTTTCTCTTTTTCTCCCAATCTTTCTCCCTCTCTTTCTCCCTCTCTCCTCCTCTCTTTCTCCCTCTCTTTCTCCCTCTCTCCTCCTCTCTTTCTCCCTCTCTTTCTCCCTCGTCTATCTCTCTCTCTTCCTCCCTCGTCTATCTCTCTCTCTTTCTCTCTCTCTTTCTCTCTCTCTTTCTCTCTCTCTTTCTCCCTCTCTTTCTCCCTCTTTTCCTTTTCATCTCCACTGGGGAGAACCCTGAGCACTAATGAATGAGAAGATGAATTCATCTGTTTGAATTAATGCTCTACAAATCAATGGTCTCCTTTGCTCCTGCTGTGTGGTCTCTCCCTCCTCTCTCCCTCTTTCTCCTGCTGTGTGGTCTCTCCCTCCTTCTCCTGCTGTGTGGTCACTCCTCACTCCTCCTCTTCCTGGTGGTCCTCCCTCCTCCCTCCTTCTCCGTCTGCTGTGTGGTCTCTCCTCCCTCCTTCTCCTCCTGCTGTGTGGTCTCTCCTTCCTCCTCCTCCTCCTCCTCCTCCTGGTGGTCTCTCCTCCCTCCTTCCTCTCCTGGGTGGATGAGTCAAGCTGTCCTGTGGTTGTGATGTAGTCCTGTCATCTCCATCCCTCCATCCTCCATCTCCATCCCTTCATCCTCCCTCTCCATCCCTACATCCCCCCTCTCTTTCTCCTTCTCTTCCTCTTTCTTCTCGTCTCCAGAGAGCTAGCAGAGCATGTGGCTGGGCCAGAGCTAGCAGAGCATGTGGCTGGGCCAGAGCTAGCAAAGCATGTGGCTGGGCCAGAGCTAGCAGAGCATGTGGCTGGGCCAGAGCTAGCAGAGCATGTGGCTGGGCCAGAGCTAGCAGAGCATGTGGCTGGGCCAGAGCTAGCAGAGCATGTGGCTGGGCCAGAGCTAGCAGAGCATGTGGCTGGGCCAGAGCTAGCAGAGCATGTGGCTGGGCCAGAGAGCTAGCAGAGCATGTGGCTGGGCCAGAGCTAGCAGAGCATGTGGCTGGGCCAGAGCTAGCAGAGCATGTGGCTGGGCCAGAGCTAGCAGAGCATGTGGCTGGGCCAGAGCTAGCAGAGCATGTGGCTGGGCCAGAGCTAGCAGAGCATGTGGCTGGGCCAGAGCTAGCATAGCATGTGGCTGGGCCAGAGAGCTAGCAAAGCATGTGGCTGGGCCAGAGAGCTAGCAAAGAGCTAGCAGAGTTTACAGAGCTAGCAGAGCCCTAGCAGAGAGCTAGCAGAGTTTACAGATCTGGATGGGCCAGACAGATAGCAGAGCGCTAACAGAGCTAGCAGAGCATGTGGCTAGGCCAGACAGATAGCAGAGCAGAGCATGTGGCTAGGCCAGAGAGCTAGCAGAGCTTGTGGCTAGGCCAGAGAGCTAGCAGAGCATGTGGCTAGGCCAGATAGCTAGCAGAGTTTACAGAGCTTGCAGAGCATGTGGAGCGGTCAGAGCGCTAGCAGAGCTAACAGAGCTAGGAGTGCCTTAGCAGAGAGCCAGCAGAGCTAACAGAGCAAGCAGAGCATGTGGCTAGGCCAAAGAGCAAGCAGAGCTAACAGAGCTAGCAGAGAGCTTACAGAGCTAGCAGAGCGCTAGCAGATAGCTAGCAGAGAGCTAGCAGAGCATGTAGCTGGGCCAGAGAGCTAGCAGAGCAAGCTGAGCTCAGGCCAATCAACGACCAGGCGAAAGGAAGCCCATCAATCAGGAATCTGGCATTTGACCATGTCAACTTGTTTGAAGTGTTATCTAAGTCTTTCAAATTCCTAAGGACTCTGTTAACCTGAGACCACCTAGTGTGTCTCTGGGTTTGACACAGCTCTATGATCCACCAGACCTATCAGGCAGGCAGGCAGACAGGCAGGCAGGCAGGCAGACAGACAGACAGACAGACAGACAGACAGGCAGACAGACAGACAGGCAAGCAGACAGGCAAGCAGACAGACAGACAGACAGACAGACAGGCAGACAGACAGACAGACAGACAGACAGACAGACAGACAGACAGACAGACAGACAGATAGGTAGACAGATAGAGAGGCAGACAGACAGACAGACAGAGAGGCAGACAGATAGAGAGGCAGGCAGGCAGGCAGCATTGTTACAGACAGACAGAGACAGAGAGACAGACAGACAAACAGAAAGACAGACAGAGAGACAGACAGGCAGAGAGAGAGAGTGAAACAGAGAGAGACAGACAAACAGAGAGACAGACAGGCAGTGAGACAGGCAGACAGAGAGGCAGGCATTATCTGGATGTTCTTGCCCCGTTTGTCTGAATCTACACGTGAGCTAGAGGCTGCTGAGACTGGAGCTGGAGATGGAGGCAGGAATCTGAAGCCACGCCCCACAGAGCACACGCCAGGCCTGCAGCCAAACCCTCATTAGACGCCATTCATATGGAAAACAGCCTCCATCTCCTCCACTATTAATGCTGCCTTCAGTTAGTGTGGAGCTCTAGTACTATTAATACTACCTTCAGTGAGTGGAGCTCTAGTACTATTAATACTGCCTTCAGTGAGTGTGGAGCTCTAGTACTATTAATACTACCTTCAGTGAGTGGAGCTCTAGTACTATTAATACTACCTTCAGTGAGTGGAGCTCTAGTACTATTAATACTGCCTTCAGTGAGTGATGGAGCCTAGTACTATTAATACTACCTTCAGTGAGTGGAGCTCTAGTACTATTAATACTGCCTTCAGTGAGTGTGGAGCTCTAGTACTATTAATACTACCTTCAGTGAGTGTGGAGCTCTAGTACTATTAATACTGCCTTCAGTGAGTGGAGCTCTAGTACTATTAATACTGCCTTCAGTGAGTGGAGCTCTAGTACTATTAATACTGAGTGGAGCTCTAGTACTATTAATACTGCCTTCAGTGAGTGGAGCTCTAGTACTATTAATACTGAGTGGAGCTCTAGTACTATTAATACTGAGTGGAGCTCTAGTACTATTAATACTGAGTGGAGCTCTAGTACTATTAATACTGCCTTCAGTGAGTGGAGCTCTAGTACTATTAATACTGCCTTCAGTGAGTGGAGCTCTAGTACTATTAATACTGAGTGGAGCTCTAGTACTATTAATACTGCCTTCAGTGAGTGGAGCTCTAGTACTATTAATACTGCCTTCAGTGAGTGGAGCTCTAGTACTATTAATACTACCTTCAGTGAGTGGAGCTCTAGTACTATTAATACTGCCTTCAGTGAGTGTGGAGCTCTAGTACTATTAATACTGCCTTCAGTGAGTGTGGAGCTCTAGTACTATCAAAACTGCCTTCAGTGAGTGTGGAGCTCTAGTACTATCAAAACTGCCTTCAGTGAGTGGAGCTCTAGTACTATTAATACTGAGTGGAGCTCTAGTACTACTGCCTTCAGTGAGTGGAGCTCTAGTACTATTAATACTGAGTGGAGCTCTAGTACCTATTAATACTGAGTGGAGCTCTAGTACTTTTAATACTGCCTTCAGTGAGTGGAGCTCTAGTACTATTAATACTGCCTTCAGTGAGTGGAGCTCTAGTACTATTAATACTGAGTGGAGCTCTAGTACTATTAATACTGCCTTCAGTGAGTGGAGCTCTAGTACTATTAATACTGCCTTCAGTGAGTGGAGCTCTTGAGTGTGGAGCTCTAGTACTATTAATACTGCCTTCAGTGAGTGGAGCTCTAGTACTATCAAAACTGCCTTCAGTGAGTGGAGCTCTAGTACTATTAATACTGAGTGGAGCTCTAGTACTATTAATACTGCCTTCAGTGAGTGTGGAGCTCTAGTACTATTAATACTGAGTGGAGCTCTAGTACTATTAATACTGCCTTCAGTGAGTGGAGCTCTAGTACTATTAATACTGCCTTCAGTGAGTGGAGCTCTAGTACTATTAATACTGAGTGGAGCTCTAGTACTATTAATACTGCTTCTCTGTTCCGCCGTGGACAGTGTGTTTTCAGTGGAATCAGTGTAGCATGTCTCTGTGTGTCTTAATGTAACCTTGTAGGTCCATAGGAGGTGGATGTATTTCATGCTTCTGTTTCAGGGAGACCCTTTAAGTGTAGGAATGCATTCAAATGCCTCTTTATCTTCATCGTTGATCCTCAATAAAATGTGCAGATGCTGTTCAAAAGGCTGGTTGTCATGGTAATTATGCTTAGATCTGATAGGAGCAGCAGCAACTGGAGGACGCAGAATAACATGTCTGATCAAAGCAGCCGATTGGTGTGAAGGATAATATCTATCGTCATAGTTTCAAACAGACTTAATGCTGGTTGGAATTTACTCAAGGCCAAGCAGAAACACCCCTATTGAAAATCAAGTTTTTAACATTGTTAACATGTCCTTGTGGTGTTTTTCATGTGCTATATGACATATCAGGAGCAAAATATGCAGCCAACGCCATGTCTGAGCATTTCTGCTTTGAAACTGCAGTGCACCAAGAATAGTCTCAAACGGGCGAGTTCAGACAAGTCAGATTTGTGACTTCTGAAATTTTTAAGGAACCATTTTTAACCAGCCACCGTTCAGGTACGGGGTGACTCGGGTTCAGGTGTGCGTGGCGGCAGAGGTTTATACAACGTGATTAATACGATTAAGCAGAATATTTAAAATGTTTTTTAAAATGACTGGAGGGGGACTTTTGTCTGAGGCTTTAGACAGCCTCACCTTCAAACAGTAGGTAACTAGCTATCCTTCAGATCTGCCTTCCCATTGGCCCATGGAAACTTATCAGCGTGAAGCTGTTTGTTGGATTTGTTTGGGCAGCACGGTGGCTCAGTGGTTAACATTCTAATCTATCAGTTAGAATACAGGACCATCACCATACAGGATGAGTTCAGTTAGAATACAGGACCAACACCACACAGGATGAGTTCAGTTAGAATACAGGACCAACACCACACAGGATGAGTTCAGTTAGAATACAGGACCAACACCACACAGGATGAGTTCAGTTAGAATACAGGACCAACACCACACAGGATGAGTTCAGTTAGAATACAGGACCATCACCACACAGGATGAGTTCAGTTAGAATACAGGACCAACACCACACAGGATGAGTTCAGTTAGAATACAGGACCAACACCACACAGGATGAGTTCAGTTAGAATACAGGACCAACACCACACAGGATGAGTTCAGGACCAACACCACACAGGATGAGTTCAGTTAGAATACAGGACCAACACCACACAAGATGAGTTCAGTTAGAATACAGGACCAACACCACACAGGATGAGTTCAGTTAGAATACAGGACCAACACCACACAGGATGAGTTCAGTTAGAATACAGGACCAACACCACACGGGGCTGTTCTATGTCTAAAGGCCTATATCAAACATTTCTGTTTGTCTTAGTTTGATATCTTATTGAACTTAATAGTACTTTTTGAAACATTATCAAATAATTGGCATCACGGTGGCTCAGTGGTTTGCACTGGTGACTCACAGCAAGAAGGTCCTGGATTCAAACCCCACCTGACCCAATGGCCTTTCTGGCCTTGCATGTTCTCCCCGTGTTTGTGTGGGTTTCCTTCGGGTACTCCGGTTTCGTCCCACCATCAAAAAACATGCTCCATTCTCCTACCAGTGCCCTGACCAGTCACTGCCAATTCACCTGGAGTCGGTCTGTGTGTCCTATGTGTGTGAGCAAGTCTGTCGTTATATGTTGGGTGAGCAAGTCTGGCGCAAATTGGCTGCCGTGGTATCACTCAGACTGAGTGTTGTGTATGATAGCTGTCGGTCCATTCGTTGTTCATTCTGTGTAATTAATTGCCGACCAATTTGTGTAAAGTGCTTTGAGTCTCGAGAAAAGCGCTAAAAACTAAATAAAATGAATTATTATTATTATTATTGTCTGATGCTTTAGCTTCAAACAGTAGGTAATTAGCTTACCTCCAATGTGTTCCTGTTGTACTGTGTCCTTTAGTTACTACAAAGGCACTTAGAAATCTCATGTAGTATTATTATTATTACACACACACACACACACACACACACACACACATACACAAACATATACAGCACAAATGCACACACCTGTGCCTGAATCCTTAAACATTTTTTCGAAACAGAGGAATACATCTGCATGGGCAAATACACGTGCACACACATACACGTGCACACACACACATAAACGTGCACACAAATGTGTGCACAAAACGTGTATGTGTGTGCTGATAGCTGATACTGGACTGTTCCACACCGTTGTATTGTCTGTAGAATGCATGGAGGTTTAGCAGGAACATACTAAATGTCACTGTCACCCTTCAGCATAGTGCATGGCAGCCATCTTAGATTAACCTGGGGTTAGGGTCCTGTCTGCCAGGTCTAGCTCTATGCAGACCCCCCTATAGCACACTGTCTGTCAAAGGCTTCACTTACATTAGAGCTATTCACTGGACGCACAAGGGGTCAATTACTGTAACGTGTCCTTTGTACAGTGTGTGTGTGTGTGTGTGTGTGTGTGTGCGTGCGTGTGTGTATGTGTGTGTGTGTGTGTGTGTGTGTGTCAGCGTTTGCGCCACCAGTCTATCTCTCTCTCAGAGAGCTTAAATCATGGGTCAAAAGCCGAGAAGCCTTAGGATACCCCCCCCGCTCTTAACACACACACACACACACACACACACACAAACACGCACGCACACGCACACGCACAGTACTCTTTCTCTCTGTACACACACAAACTCCTCCTTTTCTTTTCTTTCTGTTTCTTTTTCTCCAACAGCAATCTCTCTCTCCCTCCCTCTCTCTCTCTCTCTCTCTCTCTCTCTCGCTCTCTCTCTCTTCTCTCTCTCTCTCTCTGTCTCTCTCTCTCTCTCTCTCTCTCTCTCTCTCTCTCTCTCTCTCTCTCTCTCTCTCTCTCTCTCTCTCTCTCTCTCTCTCTCTCTCTCTCTCTCTCTCTCTCTCTCTCTCTCTCTCTCTGTCTCTCTCTCTCTCTCTCTCTCTCTCTCTCTCTCTCTGTCTCTCTATGTAGCAGACAGTATGTGCTGCTCTTGTGGAGAGGCTAGGCTGGTACTTCAGAATCCAGTTACATAACCATTTAAATACTGAGTGTTCTTCTCCACCCTCAGCCTAACAAAGGACTGTCTGGTCAGCGTTTCTCTGGAGGTAATAAGAGCTCGTTCAGTTTGCCGGCCATGCCTTCCTGAGGCACGGCGTTAGAGTGCTGACAGCAGTAACTATTTACAATAGCACCCTCTCACCAACATATCTGGGACTGATTTAAATCTGCCTTTAAGTTATCTACTGTGGCCAGTGTTTTCCTTGGTGTTTCAATTTATTTATTATTTATTAAAACTAGTCTATTTGTAGGATTTTGTGTTGATACTCGTTGTATTGTTATTATACACTATTTCAATAATAACTAAATATGGAAGTCAGTTTGAAGTCTTACTGTTTATTTAACATATTGTAACTTTGCACTATGACATTATTTGATAAGGAGAGACAGCCTATAGCTCTCTCTGAAAGATACTAATGCTTCGTAATACACAACCTAGCATAGCTATATTAATATGTTACATTACGGTAATGTAACAGCTACATGTATGCATTAAGGTGTAATTACGGTAAAATAACAGCTACATATATGCATTAATGTGTTACATTACAGTAATATCACAGATACGTTTATGTATTAATGTGTTACGTTACGGTAATATAACAGCTACATATATGTATTAATGTGTAATGACGGTAATATAACAGCTACATAAATGCATTAATGTGTTACATTACGTAAAATACCAGCTACATTTATGTATTAATGTGTTACATTACAGTAATATAACAGCAACATACTATATATGCATTAATGTGTTACATTACGTAAAATACAAGCTACATTTATGTATTAATGTGTTACATTACAGAAATATAACAGCTCCATATGTGTATTAATGTGTTACATAACGATAATATAACAGCTACATGTATGTATTCATGTATTACATCATGATAATATAACAGCTACATATATGTATTAATGTGTAACATTACAGTAATACAACAGCTACATATATATATGTATTAATGTATTACATCACGGTAATATCACAGATATGTTTATGTATTAATGTGTCCCATTGCATTACAGTAATAGACATGTAAGTAATAGATACAGATATGTTTATTAGAATAGCCTGCTGTCTGTCTAACCCTAACCCTAACCCACCTTAACTAGGGCTCACTATATAGAGTCACCCCACCTTAAGGACACTAGGGATCACTATATAGAGTCACCCCACCTTAAGGACACTAGGGCTCAGTATATAGACTCATGCCACCTCAAGGACACTAGGGCTCAGTATATAGACTCATGCCACCTTAAGCAGGGATCGTTCTATGAATGTACCTGGAAGTATGTCTCTATTCATGTCTGGTTCATATGTCAGTACTCACATTGAAGGTGTGTAGAAATCCGCTCTGCTCTCTTTCCCACCACAGCTGTGCTCTTGTCTGTGTGACGCCTAACCTTTGAGTGAGGGGTTCAAAGGGTAGATTTTCACCAGGGCTTTTCTCTAAGTGTTCAATGTGCTTTCACTTCCCAGGGTGCAACAGAACCATCCTGAGTCTGGTGGAATGGAAACAAAACCGCAACTCGCCGTCCGCCCGTTACCATGGTGACAGATGGGTGAAAGGGGGATAAGTAGGGGCTCATGGACGAGAAGGCTGCTGACACACACACACACACACATACACACACACACACACATAGAGACACGCACACACACACACACACACACATATAGAGACACGCACACACAAACACACACACACACACACACACACACATAGAGACACGCACACACACACAGATGGAATGCCTGCACAAAGACCTGGCTAATTAAACTCTGAGCTACAGGAATAAGACAAGTTTACAGCTAGATGCTGCCAAACCGTCCTAACCTCTGACCTCACCGCCCGACCTCAGTACAGACCCTTTGACCTCACCATCCTGACATCAGTACAAACCATTTGACCTCACCTTTGACCTCACTGTCCTGACCTCAGTACAAACCCTTTGACCTCACCTCTGACCTCACCGTCCTGACCTCAGTACAAACCCTCTGACCTCACCTTTGACCTCACCGTCCTGACCTCAGTACAAACCCTCTGACCTCACCTTTGACCTCATTGTCTTGACCGCAGTACAAACCCTTTGACCTCACCATCCTGACCTCAATACAAACCCTGTGACCTCACCGCCCTGACCTCAGTACAGACCCCTTGACCTCACCGCCCTGACCCTTTGACCTCACCGCCGTGACCTTTGACCACACCGTCTTGACCACAGTGTCCTGAGTATCTGGAATACTCCCTAAGCTGTCCCCAGCCAGTCTGCCAGAGGCCTGTCACATGCATGGCTAGCAGCCGTGTGATTGGATTATTAAGGAGCCATTAGGCAGCATGGAGGAGCAGGAGGAGGAGACGAAGAAGAGGTAAGGTGACAGGGAGGAGGAGGAGGAGGAGGAGGAGGACGACGAGGAAACATCTCATCATCTGAGACTAAAATTTAGAGAATATCTACTGTCTAAAAACTCCTCTCCTCTTCCCTCCCCTCCCCTCCTCTCCTCTCCTCTCCTCTCCTCTCCTCTCCTCTCCTCTCCTCTCCTCTGATCCTGAGGACTTTAACAACTACAGGCCCATTTCTAATCTCCCTTTCATTTCCAAGGTGCTTGAGAGAGTTGTTGCTGCTCAACTTCAGTCCCACCTTGACTCTATTAACCTCCATGAATCATTTCAATCCGGTTTCCATCCAAAACACACACACACACAGCACCGAAACAGCAATGAGAAACGCATTGCACAAAGCCCACGCAATAGGCAACGACAAATGCATTGCACAAAGCCAATGCAATAGACAACGACACACGCATTGTACAAAGCCAAAGCAATAAGCAACCAGAAACACATTGTACAAAGCCAACGCAATAGGCAACGACACACACAAATCAAACGGCCAACGTAATAAGCAACTCCAAACTCAAATCAAACGGCCAACGTAATAGGCAACTCCAAACTCAAATCAAACGGCAACGCACACACGACACACAAATCAAACGGCCAACGTAATAAGCAACTCCAAACTCAAATCAAACGGCCAACGTAATAGGCAACTCCAAACTCAAATCAAACGGCCAACGCAATAAGCAACTCCAAACTCAAATCAAACGGCCAACGCAATAAGCAACTCCAAACTCAAATCAAACGGCCAACGCAATAAGCAACTCCAAACTCAAATCAAACGGCCAACGCAATAAGCAACTCCAAATTCAAATCAAACGGCCAACGTAATAAGCAACTCCAAACTCAAATCAAACGGCCAACGAAATAAGCAACTCCAAACTCAAATCAAACGGCCAACGCAATAAGCAACTCCAAACTCAAATCAAACGGCCAACGCAATAAGCAACTCCAAACTCAAATCAAACGGCCAACGCAATAAGCAACTAACTCCAACTCCACTCAAATCAAACGGCCAACGCAATAAGCAACTCCAAACTCAAATCAAACGGCCAAAGCAATAAGCAACTCCAAACTCAAATCAAACGGCCAACGCAATAAGCAACTCCAAACTCAAATCAAACGGCCAACGCAATAAGCAACTCCAAACTCAAATCAAACG
>JAPMUY010000459.1:5000-10000 GCA_026901105.3 Galaxias olidus | reverse complement strand
TTGACTAGCTAGCTGACTGACTGAATGACTGACTGACTGAATGACTGGCTAGCTGTATGACTGACTGGCTGACTGACTGACTGGCTAGCTGGCTGACTGACTGGCTGGCTGGCTGGCTGGCTGACTGACTGACTGACTGACTGACTGACTGACTAGCTGACTGACTGGCTGACTGAATGACTGGATGGCTGACTGACTGACTGACTGACTGACTGACTGACTGGCTGGCTGACTGACTGACTGACTGGCTAGCTGGCTGACTGACTGACTGACTGACTGACTGGCTAGCTGACTGGCTGACTGACTGGCTGACTAACTGGCTAGCTGACTGACTGACTGGCTAGCTGGCTGACTGACCGGCTGACTGACTGACTGGCTAGCTGACTGACTGACTGACTGACTGGCTAGCTGACTGGCTGACTGACTGTCTGACTAACTGGCTAGCTGACTGACTGACTGACTGACTAGCTAGCTGACTGACTGAATGACTGACTGACTGAATGACAGCACCAAGCTGTTTCCAGTGGTTCTGTTGCCAGGGTGGAAATAAATAAGTAAGCGGAGCGGTAACAGGAAACTGACATGAAGGAATACTATTGTAATCTGCAGAGGTCCACAGAAACTCCATTCATTAGTATTTATCTTGATGTGTGTCACAAACCACAGAAAACAGTCTGGGTGTGGGCTGATGACCATGTTACAGTGGGACAGAAAAGATATTCATCCACGGCCTACCTCACAAAGGGACCCCACTAGAGACTCCGTATGTCTCTCTCACACTGTTTTCGTTGTACTTATTTCTTCACTGCTCTAAGCATCTCACAGAGTCTAGATGAACCATCAAAACCCACTCCTAATAATAACCCACTCCTCTGGATTCCGCATGGAGGCTTCACATTTACACACTTACACGAAGAGTTTCATTTCAGCAGACAGCGGCTAAGAAGATTATAAGCAATTTTCAATTTCACACGCGCGACCGCGTGCACACCAACACACACAGAAGCAACACACGCGCGCGCAGCTCACCCAGACTCCATTTATTGACTAGGTCTCTTATCACAGTTTAGCAGGATCCAGACACATCCTTAGTAGCACGAGAGCCGTGGCCTCGGCCTCCGTCAATGACAGCTTCTCTCCATTGCAGCCGTATCGCTTCCAGTTTCTCCCGCTGGAGAAAAGTCCTCACGCCCCCAATAATCAGTGTCAACAGAGGTCCAAAATTACAAGACCAAAAGTTTAAACTGGGAAAGAACGGCATTTTTTGATTAATGTTATAAGTTAATGGTTGGATGGGGGGGAAATCAGATTTTTATTTCCTTTGTAATTCATGCTGGTGAAGAAATATTAATAAATAAATTATAATAATGGATAAATGAAAACATACTATTCATTAGTGGTATCGTTGTGACCTTTTGTAACGAGCAGGGATGAAAGTTAGGCGAGGAGAACTGTTCAGGACAAAACGTTATGTCACATTATTACGCATCTCCTGAGGGAGCCTGGCCCTTAGGAAAGAGAGAGAGACAGGAAAGTGTGCTGATGTAAAAGCTTATAAAAACCTGCGGATAAGGAGACGCTTCTCTCTCTAACCCGCTGCTAATTCAGAGGAGGAGATGTTGGCGACGGGGAGGGTCGACATTGACATGACATTGACGCTATGTAGATGAGAGCGCGGAGCTGTGCTCAATGTAACGTCTCCGCTTGCGCGAGTCAGACGGTGGCGCGAGTCGAACTGCTCGTATCCCTATCTGTTCCCCCGGTCACATTTAGCACCGCTCCGTTCGGACAACGCTGCACACCATAAACCCCTATTTATTTACCCACGGCTTCTAATGATCTAGTTTGGATCCAAATTTGAGCATGGAACGGATTTTGTTGAGTTTGGAACAGTAATAACGCAAGGGTCAACTTTTCATTCCAGCGCACGGAAATTATACGGAGACGATTCGGCACGCAAGTCATTATATTGTAAGTGCGTTCTTACCTTAAAAATTCTTTGTTGATTCTAAAATTGGGTAAAATATGATTGTTTTAAGTCATAAGAGACTGGAACCACGCGGAATGCTGTTGGTTGCAGTGCTGCGTCACGGGGGGGTTGTAGCCTATGGATTTTAGAGGTGCGCACGGACCTGCAGCTTTGAGTCAATAAAATTGCGCACATGATATGTAGACTTTGAGTCAACTAAAATAAAAAAACATGTAAAATATTATTTAATTGATGTGATGTGCTTTACATGAAGCATGCACAGTTGAATCTATTTTCAAAAATCTCTGCACGGAAAGCCAAAGTGCGCGAGGTGGAGATTTGAGGCTCCACGGTCCCTTTGTGCCGGTGAGACTGTCAAATCCATTCAAACTGAGGAGAAAACACTGGTCTTAATTTAACCGTAGGCCTATTCATTCTATAGAAGTGAATAATTACCAACGAACATATTGGGCTATCCAAATTACGCACGGCAAGTTAATGCAGTGTGAAGGTTGAACGATAATATGTTATGGTTGATTATGGTTTACAAAAAGACTTTATTTTAGAAATACATATTTTTCCTTTTGCATTGTGTTCAATGTTTTTTTTAATAGTCTGGGAAAATGAAGAGTAACATATGTCACATATTAGTATTTAATTAAACCGTGACAACTAGAAAATGTGTATTTGTCTTCATGTTATTGTGGCCACTTGTGGTGTCTCTGTGAGCAGGCAGAGTGGGGGCGAACTCCCCCGTCTGATTTATGGGACATTTATTGTCCTCTCTGTCTCCTAAACGTTCTTAATTGCCTTTCCCATTTCACCCCTGCCGCTATGGGAGCGCAGTCAGGCTTAGTGGATAATACATCAAACACAATGCGTGCTGCTAGATTCCTGAGAATCTTTTTGACTTGTGATTTACTGCAGCGCATTTCCTCTAGTCCTCAGTTGAACTGACCACGTAGGGGTCTCTTCATGTCGTAACGCAAAAGCAATTCATGCATGACTTATATATATTTGAAAATAACCAATAAAATCCTGATGAAGTGATTGCCATATACACTGACAGTAATTTCTAAGACGTTATAGACATTCTGCAACATATTCGTAAAGTTATAATGACAAAATAGCTTATGAACATTTTTCAGTGCAAGAATTCATTATCATAAATATCATATTTACAGGAGGTGCCCTGTTTTATAATAGCCTTAATAGGCAGTCCTGGAACATGGTAGATTGGCTTTATGTCGAGAAGCCGGGAGGTGGGAACATGCAAATAAGGTGCAGAGTAAAGAATGAACTGCAACTTGAAGGGCCTGTAACTGGAGCGTCTTTTTTCCAAATCCAAGAATGATTGTTAGCACTGCTTTCACAGTTTTACTGGTTTTTATAATCATGTCGCACTTAAAAATCCCCATTGAACAGTATTTTCAATTAATGGCATCTAAGCTATTTAATAACACGTATTTTCCTTGCATCTCCAGAGCCACTTCTTCTGTCCCAAGGCGCGGTATCCACGCTTCTCTTAATTTGCTACCCAATCGAGGGTCCCGGGGCTGGGTAACGGACCGCGAAGCTGTTGTCTACGTGGACTGGAGCAAAGTATATCCGTCCGCCGTTTAGGCCCAAAAAACACAGAGACATGGCAACTAACGGAACCAAAGCAACGGACGGACACGTTATGACGGAGGTGAACGAAGCGCCGACTACTAACGACAAACCCAAAACATTGGTGGTGAAGGTGCAGAAGACGCAGAAAGCACTCCCCGAGAGAGAAACATGGAGTGGAAAATTTGACTTTCTCCTTTCGTGTGTTGGATACGCAATTGGACTTGGAAATGTCTGGAGATTTCCTTATCTATGTGGGAAAAACGGAGGAGGTAATGAAGAAATTGTGGATATTTTCGTGATGGAAATACACAAAAAAATCTTTAACATTCATCGTCAGACCACTCGAATTATTTTATTGGCTTATTGAAATAATTTGCGCCTTTGCTGCCGTGCGTATTTACGCGCGCACACTGTGACGGAGTGGAGTCACAGACTGAACAAAATCCTTTCCTGGCCATCTCAAATGTGGAATATTTGAAATGTTGTTGTTTTGTGTTCATCTTTATTCACACACCTTTACCTCTCACCTTCTATCCAGGAGCCTTCTTGATTCCATACTTTTTGACCCTGATATTTGCCGGAATGCCTCTGTTCCTGCTGGAGACTGCCTTGGGGCAGTACACTTCCATTGGAGGCCTGGGGGTGTGGAAGCTGGCCCCTGTGTTCAAAGGTAATCCTCCTGTTCCTCTGGAGAAACTACATGTGACCCTGATTTGTGGACATGTGCGTTTTATCTTGATGGTGCAACAGTACGCCCCTCCCCCTCCTGTCCCCCCTCCTCTCCCCCCTCCTCCCCCTGGTACTACATCCACCATTCCATCCATGTATTTCACTTCATCATAAATGCAGGACTTTCATACTTTTGTACAACTCAAAACTGGTTTCTAAGTGTCTTCATGTAAAATCAAAAATCTGTATAATTATGTGAGGAGAGATCCCCTGCTATCTGTGCCCTCTGACCTGTGCCCTCTGACCTGTGCCCCCTACTACCTGTACCATCTGACCTGTGCCCTCTGCTACCTAAGCCCTCTGACCTGTGCCCTCTGACCTGTTCCCCTGCTACCTGGTCCTCTGACCTGTGCCCTCAGACCTGTGCCCTCTGAACTGTGACCCACCTACCTGGTGGCTCAGAACCACCTGTTTCTACCTGGTCCTCTGACCTGACCTGTGCACCGGCTACCTGGTCCTCTGACCTGTGTCCTCTGAACTGTGACCCTGCTACCTGACCTGAGCTACCAGTACCCTCTGACCTGTGCCCTCTGCTACCAGCACCTCTGACCTTTGACCTCTGCCCTCTGCTACAGGTGTGGGTCTGGCTGCTGCAGTGCTCTCCTTCTGGCTCAACATCTACTACATCGTCATCATCGCCTGGGCTATCTACTACCTCTGGAACTCCTTCACCACTGTGAGTTATACCTAA
>JAPMUY010000459.1:0-2500 GCA_026901105.3 Galaxias olidus | reverse complement strand
TTTTGTTCTAAATCAGGCCCTTTGGGGGTGAAAGGGGTTTAGGAGCTGAATACATTCCTGTCTTTTCTGGAGGCCCAGGAGACTGAGAGAGAGAGAGAGAGAGAGAGAGAGAGAGAGAGAGAGAGAGAGAGAGAGACAGACAGAGAGAGAAAGAGCTAGAGAGAGGGAGAGAGAGAGGGAGAGGAGAGACAGAGAGACGTTGTTGTGTCTCCATTCTAAAGAGATAAGTCCCCCTCTCCATCCTGCACTTTCCAGACATTACAATTTCAAACCATCTCCTCTTTAATTATGTGCTGATAAGTCAGGAGCTGCTCTCCTATTGGCTGTAAATGAGACTTGACTCAGTGTTAGAGACATATAACCACCCAGACCTCAGCCACAGTGGCTCGTTGCCATGGTGCTGTGCTGTCTGACGTATCGGTGCTGTTTGGGGTTGTGTTGTGTCTGCTCCACCCTGTGCTGTTGTCTCTAAGGTGGTGTACTGCTCCACCCTGTGCTGTTGTCTCTAAGGTGGTGTACTGCTCCACCCTGTGCTGTTGTCTCTAAGGTGGTGTACAGTACTTCTCCACTGTGCTGTTGTCTCTAAGGTGGTGTACAGTACTTCTCCACTCTGTGCTCCTGTCTCTAAGGTGGTGTACTGCTCCACCCTGTGCTGTTGTCTCTAAGGTGGTGTACTACTCCACCCTGTGCTGTTGTCTCTAAGGTGGTGTACAGTACTTCTCCACTGTGCTGTTGTCTCTAAAGGTGGTGTACTGCTCCACCCTGTGCTGTTGTCTCTAAGGTGGTGTACAGTACTTCTCCACTGTGCTGTTGTCTCTAAGGTGGTGTACAGTACTTCTCCACTGTGCTGTTGTCTCTAAGGTGGTGTACAGTACTTCTCCACTGTGCTGTTGTCTCTAAGGTGGTGTACAGTACTTCTCCACTGTGCTGTTGTCTCTAAGGTGGTGTACAGTACTTCTCCACTCTGTGCTGTTGTCTCTAAGGTGGTGTACTGTACTTCTCCACTGTGCTGTTGTCTTTAAGGTGGTGTACAGTACTTCTCCACTCTGTGCTGTTGTCTCTAAAGGTGGTGTACTTCTCCACCCTGTGCTGTTGTCTCTAAGGTGGTGTACTGCTCCACCCTGTGCTGTTGTCTCTAAGGTGGTGTACAGTACTTCTCCACTCTGTGCTGTTGTCTCTAAGGTGGTGTACTACTCCACCCTGTGCTGTTGTCTCTAAGGTGGTGTACAGTACTTCTCCACTCTGTGCTGTTGTCTCTAAAGGTGGTGTACTTCTCGGCCACGTACCCGTACTTCATGCTCTTCATCCTGTTCTGTCGGGGCATCACTCTGCCTGGAGCCTTCGATGGAATCCTCTTCTACATCACTCCAGACTTCAACAAGCTGAAGGAGTCGGAGGTAGGAAGCCTGGGGCTGGAATCTACATCTCACACACATCTAGACTTCTAACTATTAGTGTTCCTACTCAGCTGGAATCTAGATCACACACACATTTAGACTTTTAACTTTTTTCAATAGTAGTGGTCATACTCAGCTGGAATCTAGATCATACACACATTTAGACTTTTAACTTTGTTCAATATTAAAGGTCATATTCAGCTGAACACAAAACTGCTGTAGAATTGCTGTAGCAAGTGTCTCTGTGTGTGTGTGTGTGTGTGTGTGTGTGTGTGCGTGTGTGTGTGTGTGTGTGTGTGTGTGTGTGTGGCTGGATGCAGCCACCCGTATTTCTTCTCATGGTTTGGGACTGCCCCCCATCGCCCTGGGGCAGCCAACCCCTTCAACAACAATGTCTACAGGTATACACACACACACACACACACACACACACACACACACACACACACACACACTCATCGCCCTGGGCAGCTACAACCCCTTCAACAACAATGTCTACAGGTATACACACACACACACACACACACACACACACACACACACACACACACACACACACACACACACACACACACACACACTCATTGCCCTGGGCTGCTACAACCCCTTCAACAACAACGTCTACAGGTAATCCCTTACACAGCAATTAAAAAGGATGTCAAATACTCGATAATGAATCTATTTGCTCCAGGGTAAAACACTGATTTATTCAAACTAAGAGAAGAGGACAGCTGAAGGACTGTAGATTCTACCATAATAGAAACAGCATCTAATGTGTTTCTCTGACACTCACCATCAGCCAGGAAGGCTGACGTGGAAATTGAAAATATAAATTCTTAGGTCTTAGGTCTATAAGTACTAGATTCTAAATTTGAATCTATTTGAAATTTGAGAGAATTTCCGAGAATCGCCACCTTAACGTGGTGGAGGGGTTTCAGTGTCCCTGTGACCCTGGGAGTTGTATTGTCGGGGGCAGTAGCCCCTGGTAGGGTCTCCCATGGCAAATTGGTCCCAGGGGAGGGTCCAGACTAAGCGCGATTCAAAAAAACACCCCAATGAAGCAGAACCCCCTGGAGCCAGACCCGGGGGGGATGCTCGTCGGC
>JAPMUY010000457.1:0-15035 GCA_026901105.3 Galaxias olidus | reverse complement strand
TCCATCGGTTTCCTGCTGAGAACCATGGCCTCAGATTTGGAGGTGCTGATCCTCATCCCAGCCGCTTCACACTCGGCTGCGAACCGATCCAATGAGTGCTGCAGGTCGCAGACTGATGATGCCATCAGGACCACATCATCTGCAAAAAGCAGTGATGCAATCCTCTGCCCACCAACCCGCAGCCCCCTCCCCCGCGGCTACGCCGTGAGATCCTGTCCATGAATACCACAAACAGGATAGGTGACAAAGCGCAGCCTTGGAGGAGGCCAACCCTCACCGGAAACGAGTCCGACTTACTGCCGAAGACCCGGACACAGCTCTCGCTTTGGGAGTACAGAAATTGGATGGCCCTGAGTAGAGACCCCCTCACCCCATACTCTCGCAGCACCTCCCACAGTATCTCCCGGGGAACACGATCATACGCCTTCTCCAAATCCACAAAACACGTGTAGACCGGATTGGCATACTCCCAGGCCCCCTCAAAGATCCTCGCGAGGGTAAAAAGCTGGTCCGTTGTTCCACGACCAGGCCGGAAACCGCATTGTTCCTCCTCAATCCGAGGTTCGACTATCGGTCGAACCCTCCTTTCCAGCACCCTGGAGTATACTTTCCCGGGGAGGCTGAGTAATGTGATGCCTCTGTAGTTGGCACACACTCTCCGGTCCCCCTTTTTGAACAGGGGAACCACCACCCCGGTCTGCCACTCCTTAGGTACTGTCACCTTTAACCCATTTTCGTATAATTTTGTTAACTTTGTGTGTGTGTGTGGGGGGGGGGATTGCTAGCATGCTAACACGTAATGTTGCAGATTGGCAACGTTAGCGATTTTCTCAGGTCACATTAACGTCACATTGGACAAACTTAACTCTTACGGACAGAAAAAGTGACAGATCAGACGGATTCAATAAGGTAGTTGTATATGTCAGGATCTCGCATATAGGACCATTTGGTGTGATCTTAAGTCCACTTTGATGGAGGAAGACTAAACTAAGGACACTCATCCCTTTCTTAAATATTTACTATATAAGAACGTCGATCATTGATCAGCAACCACATAATATAATTGTTTGCCTGACTGGCCGTGGGATTTGGGCTCTTAATAGCTAAAAAGCAACACTGTTCTTACTTTATGCTATTATATTGTCAAAGACCTCGGATTTTGTATTGACCGCCAGTCAAAATGGACAGGATGTTTTCCCCCAAAAGGAGGCGGTGGCATGACGCAAGGGCAAAGTTCCCGCATGATTGCTCTGGTCTATGCCATCCTCGTCTGACAGTCATGCTCACCAATCAGAAGTGCCCTGCTGTTCATGTACAAGTCATGCGCAAGTAATGTTCACCAATCAGAAGTGGCCTAATGCGACTACGTATACGCCCACCAACAACACAATACCCAAGGAAAAAAAGTGTTGTCAATTTAGCATCTTTCGCTACATTTTGCGATTTTTCTAATCCTCCTACTGTCTTTATTTCTAAAAGGCAAATGGCAACAAATCTAACTACCTATTCAGACCATCAAGGAAAAGGTGAGAAATCTATTAAACTGTCATTTATTCCAATGCATTCTGCTCAGAGCAATCGCAGGTTAGAGCGATCAGCTCTGGTTAGCACTATTGCCTCATAGCAAGAAGATCCAGGGTTCAAACCCCACCTCAGCCAAGGGCCTTTCTGTGTGGAGTTTGCATGTTCTCCCCATGTTTGTGTGGGTTTCCTCCGAGTACTCCGGTTTCCTCCCACCATCAAAAAACATGCCGCCTCCTCCTACCAGTGCCTTAAAAAGTCATTGCCAATTCACCTGGAGTTGGTCTGTGTGTCCTATGTGTGGGAGCAAGACGTTATATGTTGGGTGAGCAAGTCTGGCGCAAATTGGCTGCTATGGTATCACTCAGACTGCGTGTTGTGTTTGATAGCTGTCGGGCCAATCGTTGTTCGTTCTGTGGTATTAATTGGCGACCAAATTGTGTAAAGCGCTTGGAGTATCTAGAAAAGCGCTAAACACTAAATAAAAAATGAAAAATGAATGAATGAATTCGCTCCCTCTTAAGCCGGGTTTATACTTCTGCAAAGCAGCGCGTAAACAGCTCTGCGTAGCTTCAAAGCGCATGGGTTTCTGGGAAAGCTTAGCTCACCAAGGCCCGCCGACGTGTTGACGGGGAGTCCTCTCAAATCCTAACAGCCGGTCGCGCCTTCTCAATGCGTCAAACAATCGCTGATTGATTGAACAGGGTAGTAAGCAAGTAGATATTCGGTAATATTTTGGCTGTATCCAAACAAATTAAAACGCAGATGACACAATGAACTGGAGCAGATAGGCTGATTTTCAATAGCCTTCAAATCATATTCGTGGTTTTCTATGCACTTAGCAAGTCTTAGCTATAGCCTACATATAGGCTGTATATGTTACAACTGTTATCTGTATTGTTTGATAAACTGTATGTATGTGAATGTACAGCACTTTTGTCAGCGTTGCTTGTTTTAAACGTGCTCTATAAATTAACTTGATTTGATTTGATATAAGAAAATATGAAAAGCAGTGAGCAACCTTCGTCTCGTTGTTTATACTTTCGCGGGACATGAACGGGAGTTTCCGAGATAGTGCTTCTTCTTCGGTTTTCTGTACATTCTGGATTACTGAATACGACACTGCCACCTAGAGGACCCGTTAAAGTTATGTTGAAGTATGTAGGCAAACTACTGTGTGAATGGAAGCGACAAATTAACGTTTACGTTCGCTAATGCGCTCACGGAGAAGTATAAACCAGGCTTTACAAAGTGTGCAGGGCACGTGTTTCAGGCAGGAGATAATTTACAGAAAGGTCCTATGTTCTAGATTTGTTATATTACTTTAGTTAACTTACGCAACAGTAACAGCTTTTCAGATAATTGTTCTATGTTTGATTGCTCTACGTTCTATGCCAAAAAGAAAAGTGCAGGTAATATTTTGATGGTATCTCAGGTGGTAATGCTCCATCACATGTTTTCAATACATTACACAGTGAATTTTGAACTGAAGCTTTACTTTGAAAATATAAATATATCGCAAAGCAATCGCAATCGCAATATCTGTCAGAAAAATCGCAATTAGATATTTTCCCCAAATCATTCTGCCCTAGTTGATTTTGTGCTTCTGAGCGTAGGAGCTATTTGTTTATCGGGAGACGACAGACTGTAGTATTGTTAGCATAGCAAACCTTGGTACAGCTTTACCTCCTTTAAATAGTAGTTTATGCACAAAACAGATTAGATTGTTACTCATTTCATAATTATAAACACCTCAAGGCCTGAAAATGACCATATAGTGGACGCTTGATTGTTGAACAGGTTTTAACTGCGTCCCAAAAAAAATTGCGTTAAGCCCTATTCTAAACACATGACAACATTATCTTGCCCAGAAAGCATTCACATCAAACAATTCAGATTTCAAAGTTTAACTCAAGATAGACAGGACGCCTTAGTTCTCCTGATCTATGTCACTTTCTGTTCTACAGAACATTACTGTATAGATAATTCCTCTCTCAGTCACACACACACACACACACACACACACACACACACCCCTGCAGCGTGGGGCTGACAGCTTCCTACCAGGGGCCACTTGACTGCAGAGAGATGAAGAGGAGGTGCGATTATAATATCTGCCCCCTGTTGTTTCCCTCAGTATTACATTAGTTCCCCCTCCCTCCACATTCCGCTAATCACACACACACACACAGAAAGGTCTGTAAGGCGTCTATAGTGTGTGTGTCTGCAGGTGAAAGGGCCGTTTTTTTAAGTGAGTGTGAAAGTGTGAGTGTATGTGTATGTGTTGCATTGGTGTTTGTGTGTGTGTTTGTAATGGTAGGTTTTGGTGTGTGTGTGTGTGTGTGTGTTTGTAAGTTTTAAATGACATCCGTCTAAAAATTCCCATCTTGGTGTTATTGGATCTTAGCACTGCTTTTGAAACTGTTGACCATAAAATACTCATAGAAAGATTGGAAAAGTGGGTTAGACTATCCGGAATGGTCTTAAACTGGTTTAACTTGTATCTAGAAAACTACTTTGTGTGCACTGGCAACTATGTATCTGAGTTCACTAATATCATGACATACGGAGTCCCTCAGGGGTCAATTTTGGGGCCGTCACTATTAAATCTTTACATTCTCCCATTAGGTCAGATTATGCGTGATAACACTAGCCTACCACAGTTATGCAGATGATGCACTCAATAATACATGGCTTTTTCACCAAATGATGACCGGGCTGTAGAATCACTGTCAGTGCATTGAGCAAGTCAATGACTGGATGTGCCAGAACTTCCTTCAGCTAAATAAGGAAAAACTGAGCTAATTACCTTTGGTGCTAAAGAGGAAAGGCTAAAAGTAAGCACACACCTTGAGTCCATGTCTCTCAAATCTACGGACCAAGCTAGAAATATTGGTGTCATCATTGACTCAGACTTAAATTTCAACAGCCACGTTAACTTAAATACTATAATAAAATCCTTAATAAAAAGTAATAAAATCAGCATACTGTCACCTCAAAACATAGCAAGACTCATATGAGATTTAGGAAAATGTATGTTTTGCCAGTAGGCTGGACTACTGTGATGGTCTTCTCTCGGGTATTCCCCCCAAAAAATGCTTGGACGACTGCAGCTTGTTCAGAATGCTACTGCTAGAAATTTATCAAAGACCAAATAATATGATCATATTACACCAATTTTCAAATCGTTCCACTGGTTCCCTGTGTGTCAGAGAGTTGATGAAAAAAAATACTGTTGCTCACCTACAAGTCACTAAATAATCTGGGGCCAAAATACATTACCGACATGCTAATACAGTATGAACCTTCTAGACCCCTCAGCTCATCTGGAACAGGTCTGCTGACCATCCCCAGAGTTAATACCAAAAAAGTGAATCAGCATTTAGTTACTATGCAGCAAATAGCTGGAACCAACTTCCAGAAGATCTGAGACTCACTCCTAGCCTGACTACTTTTAAATCCAGATTAATAACCTATAAGAAGATCTGAGACTCGCGCCTAGCCTGACTACTTTTAAATCCAGATTAATAACGTATAAGAAGATCTGAGACTCGCGCCTAGCCTGACTACTTTTAAATCCAGATTAATAACGTATAAGAAGATCTGAGACTCGCTCCTAGCCTGACTACTTTTAAATCCAGATTAATAACGTATAAGAAGATCTGAGACTCGCTCCTAGCCTGACTACTTTTAAATCCAGATTAATAACGTATAAGAAGATCTGAGACTCACTCCTAGTCTGACTACTTTTAAATCCAGACCAAAAACATATATGTTCTCTATTGCATTTGGCGCAATTGTTCCTTCTAAGCAATTTTTATTTCTCTGAATTAAAATATTTTTGTATTTATTTTCTTTTTCTTTATTGTTTTTTGCTTGCCTTGTTTAAAGCACATTGATTTGCCTTTGTGTATGAAATGTGCTATATGAATGCATTTTATTTTATTTTTAATGGTAGGTTTTAGTGTGTGTGTGTGTGTGTGTGTGTGTGTGTGTGTAATGGTAGTTTGGGTTTAGATGTGTGTGTATGTGTGTGTGTTTGTAATGGTAGTTTGGGTTTTGGTGTGTGTGCGTGCGTGCGTGTGTGTGTGTGTGTGTGTGTGTGTGTGTGTTTGTAATGGTAGTTTGGGTTTTGTTGTGTGTGTGTGTGTGTGTGTGTGTGTGTGTGTGTGTGTGTGTGTGTGTGTGTGTGTTTGTAATGGTAGTTTGTGTTTTGTTGTGTGTGTGCGTGTGTGTGTGTGTTTGTAATGGTAGTTTGTGTTTTAGTGTGTGTGCGTGTGTGTGTGTGTGTGTGTCTCTCCCTTAGGGCAGCACATGGTCCCCAGTATGCTGCTGTCAGCTCTGGTCCACTTCAAACCTCCAACTTCAACCTGTCTCCTCCTGAACACACAACTCACAACCAGCACACTCCTCCTCCCCCTCTTCCTCCTCCTAATCCTCTTGCTCCTGTCATCCTCCTCCTCCTCCTTCTCCTTCTGTTCTTCTCCTGTTCTCCTCCTCCTCCTCTTCCTCCTCGCCATAGTTACCAGATGCTATACTCATAAGAAAACTATTTTCCTAAAGTCAGCGGATGTCCCTCGGAGCCTGCAATGCCTTCAGAGAAAGCACAAGCCTTTTAGCAAGAATGTACGTAAGTATGAATAAAACACTTACATAACATTAAAATAGGCATTGTAAAGTTTAAACTACTACTACTACTATTAGTAGTACTAATTAATAATAATAATAATAGTAGTAGTAGTAGTAGTAGTAGTAGTATTTTCCTCGTAAACCAACCATCTTGAACAGCAAGCAGGGAAAGGCTTAACAATTAGGTCTGCCGTGGCCTGTGCCCCGATCATGCAAATATCATTAATAAAGAGTGACAAAAAAAACAACCAATCACATTTTGATTTGTAGTGGGTGGGAATAGAGAGAATATGTTAATTTATTTTCTTAATTTCCCACCCTCCAGAAGGCTTGGGTGATGTCATTGTTTCCTTTATTTACTGACATGCTGCTGCTTTAACGTGGACTCATAGGGGGGTGTGACTTCAGCATTTTGATTTGGTATCTGTTTGGACAGCGTCATTTCCATTATAGATATTTACATGGTGTTTTTTTTAATGATGCCAGGGTTACATTGCTTGCTAGTAGCTAAAATAATTCATGAATGTGGACTTTCTTGTCTGGATAGGAGGTTACGATTGCTGTGCTAGCTAGCTTAGCTAGGAGGCATTGTGTGGTCTAGGTATGTACATGCTGATAGGCAGGCAGTGTTTCAAAATAAATGTTGTTACTGAAGGCCTGGATTTAGATCACACTGTTCGCTATTGCATATAGTTACTGCTTACTAAAGTATATATAATATTATAACATGCTGTAATTACAGCTTTTCAAACTATATATATTATCTGACATAGTTAATGCTTACCAAACTATATATAATACTATAACATGCCGTAATTACAGCGTATCAAACTATATATATTATATTATGACATAGTTACTGCTTACCAGAGTATTTATAATATTATAACGTGCCGTAATTACAGCTTATCAAACTATATATATTATATTATGACATAGTTACAGCTTACCAAACTATATATAATATTATAACATGACATAGTTAAAGTTTACCAAACTATATATAATATTATAACATGACAGTTACAGCTTACCAAACTATATATAATATTATAACATGTCATAGGTACAGTTTACCAAACTATACTATACTATCTATAATATTATAACTGAAGCCATTAAAAAATGTAAACGTGATTAATCGCAAATTAATCGCTAATTTTTTCTGTTCATAAATGATGTTTTTGATACTCTTATCAACATGGGAGAGGACAAAATATGCTTGCTTTACGCAAATGTAGTTATTATTGGAAATCAATTACCTGTTTGTGCTTACGGTTTAAAAACGCGTTAACTTTGACAGCCCTGATTATAACATGACAAAGTTACTGCTTGCTAAACTAAAATATTATAATATTGCATACAGCAGGATACAAAACAAAAAAAACATCTGCCTTCCACTTATTTTTGATATACTAAGTAATTGTTTGTACTAAAAGTGTTTGTATTAGGTTTGCGATGGGCCTGTTTTGTATCCTGGTGTCTAATAGTTGCTTAGCTCTTATACGTGATTAGGGGATGCACTTATCTTATCTATCTGGTTTTTTACCTTCTCTTGTTGAAAGCAATATATTTTTAAGTTGCTTGTGTTGGATAAAAGCGTCTGCTAAATTATTGCAACATAATGATTGTAATGTACACCAGCTGACTAATGATTGGTATATACATACACCAGTATAGACCAATCATCTACATGACTGATGATTGGTCTATACACCAGCTGACTGATGATTGGTCTATATACCAGCTGACTGATGATTGTAATGTACACCAGCTGACTAATGATTGGTATATACATACACCAGTATAGACCAATCATCTACATGACTGATGATTGGTCTATACACCAGCTGACTGATGATTGGTCTATATACCAGCTGACTGATGATTGTAATGTACACCACCTGACTAATGATTGGTATATACATACACCAGTATAGACCAATCATCTACATGACTGATGATTGGTCTATACACCAGCTGACTGATGATTGGTCTATATACCAGCTGACTGATGATTGTAATGTACACCAGCTGACTGAGGATTGTAATGTACACCAGCTGACTAATGATTGGTCTATATGCCAGCTGACTAATGATTGGTCTATATGCCAGCTGACTAATGAGTGGTTAATACATATACCAGCTGACTAACAGTATCATTACAAATTCAGGCTCACCTCTCCAGTAACAATCTATATGAACAGTTCCAATCCGGTTTCCGCCCCCGTCACAGTACCGAAACAGCCCTCATAAAAATCACTAATGACCTCCTGATGGCAGCTGATTCTGGACTACTATCCATTCTCATTCTCCTCGATCTGAGCGCGGCCTTCGACACCATTTCCCACTCCATTCTCCTCGACAGACTAGCCTCCATTGGACTATCACACACACCCTTAGACTGGTTCCACTCCTATCTATCTGGCCGCACTCAGTTCATTCAATTAAAATCATTCACATCCCACCCCTCCCCCCGTTCATCCGGTGTTCCCCAGGGCTCCGTCCTTGGCCCCATCCTATTCATCATCTACCTCCTTCCACTTGGTCTGATCTTCCGCAAACACAATATCCATTTCCACTGTTACGCGGACGACACCCAGCTCTATGTTTCCTCCAAACCCTCTTCCACCTTCCCACCCTCCTCCCTCTGTGCCTGCCTACAGGAAATCAAATCCTGGTTCACCTCAAACTTCCTCAAATTAAACGATAATAAAGCAGAGGTAGTCCTCATTGGCTCCAAGTCCACACTCAGCAAACTCCCCAGTTTTTCCCTCACCATCGGCAACTCCTCGGTTTCCCCCTCCCCCCAGGTTAAGAGTCTGGGTGTTGTCCTCGACAGCACCCTATCATTTCACACCCACATCAACAACACCATCCGGTCCGCCTACTTCCACCTCCGAAACATCAACCGCCTCCGCCCTTCACTCACTCCCAACACCACTGCAGTCCTGGTACACTCTCTTGTCACTTCCCGCTTGGACTATTGCAATTCCCTCCTCTTCGGTCTCCCCCACAAACTCCTCCATAAACTGCAATTAGTCCAGAACGCTGCCGCACGCATCATCACCAAAACCCCTGCCATCTGTCACATCACCCCCGTTCTGCTCCAACTCCACTGGCTTCCCATCAAATACAGAATAATTTCAAAATCCTCCTCCATACATTCAAGGCCATCCACAATCTAGCCCCTCCATACCTGTCTGACCTCATTCATATTAACACTCCCACCCGGTCCCTCAGATCTACCTCCTCCATCAACCTGATCGTCCCCCGAATTCGTCTGTCCACCATGGGATCGCGAGCCTTCAGCTGCTCCGCCACACGTCTATGGAACTCCCTCCCCCCTGACATCAAAAATCTGGACTCAATTTCCTGTTTCCAAAACCACCTCAAAACCCATTTGTTTAGGCTGGCTTACTGTCCCACGTGATGCTTTTTAATGCTCGATTGCAGGCTCCATGCCTTTTTAATTGTGTACTACTTATTTTGATCTTATTTTATTTTATTTATTTATTTATTTTTATTATTTTTATGAGAACTGTTTTTTATATTACTGTACGGCGACCTTGAGTGCCTTGAAAGGCGCCTTATAAATTCAATGTATTATTATTATTATTATTATTATTAATGCTTGGTCTATATACCAGCTGACTGATGATTGGTCTATAAGACTAGCTGTCTGATGATTGGTCTATAAGACTAGCTGTCTGATGATTGGTCTACAAGACTAGCTGACTTAGGATTGGTCTATATACCAGCTGACTGATGATTGGTCTATAAGACAAGCTGACTGAGGATTGGTCTATATACCAGCTGACTGATGATTGGTCTATAGGACTAGCTGTCTGATGATTGGTCTATAAGACTAGCTGGACATCCAAATGTTCTCTGATATTACACATGGAGGTCTCCTCACAAACACACATGCACTCCAACACACACACACACACACACACACACACACACATTGAGCCTGGCGAGAGACGATGAGGGAGGGAGGTGGACGCGCAGAGGAGAAGAGACAGACAGAATACTAATCACATGGCAGAGAGACACAGGAGAGAGAGAGAGAGAGAGGGAGAGAGGGAGAGAGGGGGGTGAGAGAAGAGAGAGGGGGTGAGAGAGGGGGGCGAGAGATGGAAAGAGGGGGGGAGAGAAGAGAGAGGGGGTGAGGTGGGGAGAGAGAGAAAGAGAGAGAGATGGAAAGGGGGGCAAGAGAAGAGAGAGGGGGGAGACGGGGAGAGAGAAAGAGAAAGAGAGAGATGGAGAGAGGGGGGTAGAGAGAGAGAGAGAGAGAGGGGATGGAACAGAGGTACAGGGCTAGGGTTAGAGTTAGGGTGAGGAGAGTTTTATGATAAAGTAAGAGATTAAGTAAAGTGAAGAGATTGAAGAGGTAAAGAGATTGATGTGTGTAAGACGACAGTTAGTAAAAGTTCAAACCCAGTTAGTAAAAGTTCAAACCCCAGTTAGTTAAAGTTCAAACCCAACTAGTTAAGACGACACACAGTAGGCAAAATTACGTTTTGAGATCCACTCATCAATTTTCAGATTATTCGTTATTTTTGATTCTATAGCATGTCTTCTTTAACACTGATATCGTAAAAAGAGCAAACTACAGTGAAATATGTGCATTATACAGTATTTTGTGGACTTGTCTCTGCAAATGTATCATGCCTTTATCAAGTGTTAGCGTGTTTGAGCAATGTTTTAGTTCTAGTCTGGATAGTTTATCAAACCCTAAATAATGCATAATTTGCATATTGAAACATACAGTTTCAGAAAACTTGTAATACAAAAAATAATTGTCTTAGGGCGCTTTCACACTCCTAGTTCGGTAGGCTACACTGTCCGATTCAGCGGTGAAGTTGGTACTTTGTTGCATTTTCATTTGGTTCAGTTAGCGTTCACACTGGACTTGGTTTAGAATGTTTTGGTTTGCCTAACAAACGCCTCGCGGTCGAGACAGGAAATCTGCAGTAATAGAACACTGTTCTAGTTCTATGGCTAGCACGCATATTTGACGTGAAAAAGGTTATTCATTTTTTTGGGCAATGAGGTGTCTGGCTAACAAGCCTGCATTTTTGTTAAGCATTCTGTCAGATTATATTCACTGTTTGTTAACCATAGGCAAAGTTATTGATAGAAAGGCTGGCTAGCATAAAGTTAGCTTTAAGTTTCCGGGTCATTGTCCCTGGCATTAGTGACAGGTGTTTGTGCCGTGAGCGTAGAGGATTTATAATGAAAGTGAGCACAGCATAAATTACATTTCTTTATACAGTATTTTAATGTAGAAAACATAAGTCAATGGCATGTTTCTTTGTCTTTGACAAGTGGTCATGGCAAGCAGGTGGAGGAAATAGTAGCAATACTGACCACCTTCAACCCATAATGCACTCTTTTTTGGTTCACTTCCTTTAGTTGGTTCGGATCACATTCTCACCTAAAGTGGACCGAACAATAGTACACTTGGAAGTGGACCGAACCATAGTTCACTTGGAAGTGGACCGAGACCCTCGACCTACAGAAAGAAAGAAAGAAAGAAAGAAAGAAAGAAAGAGGGTGGAGATATATATAAAGAGAAATACAAAGAGGAAGGGAGAGAGGTGGAGAGGGGTAGAGAGGTAAAGAGATAAAGGGGTAGAGAGATAGAGGGACAGAGCGATAGAGGGGTAGAGAGATAGAGAGATGGAGGGACAGAGGGACAGAGAGATAGAGGGGTAGAGAGATAGAGGGGTAGAGGTGTAGATAGGTAGAGGTATAGAGGGGTAGAGTGAGAGAGATAGAGAGATGGAGGGATAGAGGGACAGAGAGATAGAGGGGTGGAAAGATAGAGAGGTAGAGAGATAGTGATATAGAGGGGTAGAGGGACAGAGAGGTAGACCGGTAGATAGATATAGGGACAGAGAGAGAGAGACAGAGAGATAGAGGGACAGAGAGAGGGGTAGAGAGACAGAGAGGTAGAGATAGAGGTGTACAGAGGTAGAGGGATAGAGAGATAGAGGGGTACAGAGGTAGAGGGATAGAGGAGTAGAGAGATAGAGGTGTAGAGAGATAGAGGGGTGGAGAGAGAGGGATAGAGAGAAAGAGGTGTACATAGGTAGAGGGATAGAAAGATAGAGAGATAGAGGTGTACAGAGGTAGAGGGGTAGAGAGATAGAGGTTTGGCAGAAAGAAAGGGCAGGCTCTGCGTATCCCACTTCATTGCTTTAAGCAGCTCACGTCTTCACCACAGCCGCACGCCACAGCAGGAATATTTATCGGCCTGGTCAATGCCTGCATTGAGAGAGGAGAGGAGAGGAGAGGAGAGGAGAGGAGAGGAGAGGAGAGGAGAGGAAAGGAGAGGGTAGAGGAGAGGAGAGGAGAGGAGAGGAGAGGAGAGGAGAGAAGAGGAATCTACCTCGCCTGTTTCTCCTTTCCTCATTTCATAGCCCTATCTGTCTGCAGCACTCGGTCCTCAGGCACGGAACAGACACCAGCCTCATCTTCATTTTAAAACACGAACAAGCGCGTGCATACACGGTATATTCAAAGTACTCACATGCCCACGCGCAAACACACTGTCATGCGCGCAAATACACACGCGCATAGAGAGAGAGCGAGAGAGAGAGAGACCAAGTACAAATACATGAATCCCTTTACCTTTGACAGTGGTCACCGTCAGTAAAAACAGCAGGCTGCCGAAAAACATTCCCCCTTTAATCCGCATCTTCATGGTCTGACGAAAGTCTGCCACGCCGCATCCACATCCCCGCCTCATCTGCGGTAACGAATCCTCCAAGGCTGCGTGCGAGCCCTCTAAATCATCTGTTTTCATCGTTCACATGAATATCCTTTTTGCTTTTGCTTTGTTTCTATCACTCGTTTGTCACCTATTTTTTTTTCCAAATATAGAACCGCCCGATCGATTGCCTCCCCGTTCGATGCTCTGTTCCGTGCTGGTGCTTCCTCCTTCTACTCCGTTGAGTGGCTGGCGCGCGGTCGCTGCTACAATTGAACGGCGTTGCTGACGGATCACGGCAACCTTCACGAGGACTCCACCATCTCACACGCGGGGGCACAGGTCCTGCTTCAGTCTGACCGGTGCCTTCTATCAAAACACAAACACCTGCTCAAAATAAAATGTAAATTAAAAAGACAAATTAAATCAAAACGGACACTTTCCCGTTCTTTGGAATCTCTGTGTTTCTGTCTTGCTGCGCAGGTGCTCACTCCGCGCACTCGAAACAAGCTAACGAAGAAAAAGCTTACTACGCTATAAAATCATAAGGTTGAAAAAATAAAGTTAAAAATAATTTGTTCAGTTCCTTCTTTCTGAAAGCAATAGTGATCCAATAAATACGAGTTGTTTTGGATATCTGTAAGTATACAGGCGAAAGCAGCCACTTCACATGTGAACGGCGTGTGTTCAGCATGCGTCCAAAAGAGCGCTGGGAATATGCTAATGCCAGTTTTAAACCAGTCACCTACAGGCTAATTCCTCTCACTACTTCTTCAAATCTACTGCTGACGTCCGCGATATCGCACTGTAGGCAGCTCTCCGCATATTACAGCGACGGAGGCAGAGACACCGCGCGCCAACGGGGTGTGTGTGTGAGTGTGTGTGCGTGTGTGTGTGTGTGTGTGTGTGTGTGTGTGTGTGTGTGTGTGTGTGTGTGTGTGTGTGTGTGTGTGTGTCGCATCACCCTGTTCGTGTCCTTTCTCTGCTTTCAACTTTACCATTATTTCCAGGATTAGAGGCTCTGGCCGCGGAAGGACGCTTCCGCCATCTACAGGCTAGCAAACCCGTAATCTGTCTGTCCCTCACACACGCGCACGCACACGCATTCACAGACACATTATATATATATGCATGCATGCGCAAACACACACACACACACACACACACACACACACACACACACACACACACGAAAAAACCACACATGCAACGGAATTCAAACACCATCACTGAAAAATGCATCACATGACTGAGTCACAGAATCTGTTGCATTTGTTATTTTGGAACTCATCAAAACGTGTTTTTTTTTGCGCGCGCGAGGCTTCTCAAACCGTGGCGCATAATTGCACTGGGCTCGAGACGTGCAGGGAGATGCCTGGCGGCGGCAGCGCGCGCCGGACTCTGAGGTGCCGAAGCCAAAAAGCGCGGCAACACGCAGATTGCTTTCAGAAATCAATAACAGAGTGTAGAGGTTCATGTCCAGTGCGGGGAGGGAGGGAATGAGGGACAGAGGGACAGAGAGATAGGAAAAGAGAGAAGGAGAGAGGGACCGAGAAACGGGAGAGATAAGAAAAGAGGGGCGGAGAAGAACAAGGTGTTAAACGTTACACATTGTAGAATCTCCAGCAGTGGGCAATCAGCCTGAAAACAAAATGGAAATGAAGTGTAACGGATCTGTTTCTGTTCCAGCGCTCGGCGACCCAACCTCCCTGGAGAAATAGAGAGACAGGGGAATGTGGAACAGAGAGGGCAGAAAGAGAGGGAGGGTGAGATAAAAAGGGTGGGAGAGCAAGGGAAAAGAGAGGACGCTTGGGAGGGGAAGAGAAAGCTAAGGAGGGGAAGAAAAGAACAGTAAGATAAAGACGAGGACGGAATTCAAAGGGGTAAGAGCGTGATTATATAGAAAAACAAAAAAATTAAATAGTAGAAAAAGAGGGAGGGGAGAGACAGAAAATGTTTCTTCTAACAAGAAATTGCACTCAATAACTGAATACAGTTACAGTAACTGAATACAGTATGTTCAATATTTTATACAATAACTGAATATAGTATGTTCAATATTTTGTACAATAACTGAATATAGTATGTTCAATATTTTATACAATAACTGAATATAGTATGTTCAATATTTTGTACAATAACTGAATATAGTATGTTCAATATT
>JAPMUY010000456.1:0-148044 GCA_026901105.3 Galaxias olidus | reverse complement strand
ACGATTGCATGACAACCACCTAAGGCCTACTCAGGCTAGAACATATTACTGTGCTCAAACCATGTGAAGAATCCTGTTGAGCACAGTGGTTGTTGGTGGTTACACTTAGCAGCTCTGAATTGGCTTTTCTTAGCGTCACAAATGATAAACTCGTATGATCAAATATTTAGCTCAATCTGTTCTTTATTTTTTTTGTGTTATGTTATTTGATATGTTAGTTGTACATGGTCTTACACCTCTTTAAGTAGGTTTTTATTGTGATATTATCAAGTCTTGCTTTATTATTGTTTGAGTAGTTTTTGATAGATTATGCTCCCATGAAAATATATTACCACCTTGGCCGAGTGACGTTTCCAGCGTCCAGCTCTTCTTTTTTTTACATTATTAAGGTATCATCTGTATATCCACCTCCTGCTACAATAATGGCCACACATGAATTGTGCTGTTACAGCACAACAATTCCCAGAATCAGAAGAATGTTGGTACTAGTACAAAATGTATTAGATGTTTGCAACTGTAAAATGTATTTTTGGGGTTTAAAACAAAACATTTCATTGTATTATGTTTTTAGTAAAATTTTAACAATATAAATTTTTTACAGTAAAGTTAATTCAAACCATTTATTCTATTCCAATAACCATACCAGATAGCATCCAAAGAATAGTCACAATGGTGTACTCTTTCATGACACGTCCCATCCATCTTGACTTCATTACTTAAATCAACTATTGGTTGGAAATATTCCAGGAAGTGTACAACAGCCAAATTGTCACCAATCACATCACACTATATTAGCCCCCATTTCAGCTGAATATGCTATAACTGTCATTGTTTTTCAAGATCAACATCTTCTGACAAAGCAACATTAACAAGATGGAACGACTTTACTCATTTTTGGCTCTCGTCACCCAGTTATGTAAGTACGTACTCAGAAAAAGTATGTATGTAAAAATTATGTAAAACAATTGTATGACGGACTTTTTTTTTTAAAGAATTACAGCATAAATATTATTCAAATAAAAATTCATTGCCTATTGTGTGAGAGTAAAAAAAAAGTAAATTTCAATGTCAGTAGTCAGAATAATTTGTATTTATTTTTAGCTCAATATTGTTTACCTTTACCATTTCAGCTATGATTGAAACAACAGATGATTCCAGACCAATTCCTTTGACCACTGTCAGGTCTGGTGATACCATACTTCTTCAATGCTTCTTTTCCCATGGTGAACCTTTTCAAACTTTGTTCTGGTTCAAACAAAGTCTTGGATATATGCTCCAAATGGTAGTAGCGATTAGCCTTTTAAGTACAGAAGCCACGTATTTTAGAAATTTCAATAGCTCACGCTTCTCAATGGAAAAGCCAATGGATTGCTACAGCTTGACTATAAAAAATACAACCAAAGCAGATGAAGCAACGTACTTCTGTATGATAGGATCACAATATCGTATGGACAGCAGAAACGTCACTTTTCTGGCTGTCAGTGGTAAAGTATACTAATTACCATCTATATCTTAGTTTGTGTTTATAAAACTATATGATATATTTTGTCAAATTTTCCACCAAAATTGGCCTCATTATTTGTCAACATATTTTACAGTAATATTTTCTATTGATAACAATGCACAGAATACAACAATCAGAGGTCAAATTACCTGGCCATTCTACAGCCGCCAGTGTCCAAGTTATCCCATTCAGGAGACTCAGTGGATCTTCAGTGTTCAGTCCTCTCTAAGATCTGTCCGGGAGAACACAGTGTGTACTGGTTCAGAGCCGGATCAGGAGAATCTCTTCTTCGGAATCCTTTACACCCATGGGAACAGGAGTGATGATTGTGAGAAGAACCCTGAGACTTCCTCCTCTACACAGAGCTGTACCTACAGCCTCCCTAGAAATAAGTTCAACTCCTCTGATGCTGGGACTTACTACTGTGCTGTGGCTATATGTGGGGAGACTCTTTTTGGCAATGGAACTAAATTTGGTATGTAAAAGGAAATACGGAATACTGTTTGTCTTTGTCGGAAATCCTAAAACTTTTGTCAATACTCTAATCATACTGTAAGGTAAGAAGACATTTATCCCTAAACTTCTCCAGAAACATCATTGGAATCAGTGGTCGTAGGACTTGGAATTGCATTGATTGGATGTGGGATTGTTACACTTGTCCTTATCGCCATTATTATCACCAGAAATCGAAAGACACTCTGTGAACATTGCAAAGGTATATATTTTGAGATGTTTATTTGCTTATTAATTTAGTATTATTGTTATTATCAATAGTAGCTGTGGTAATGATAATAACAATTATAAGAATACCCCCCCCCAAAAAAAAACGAAACTCAAGTTAAACATATTCTTTAAGAATCAGGAATGCTCACTGAGGCCTGAGACAGCATTTTTGTTGCTATTTACCATTTGTCTTTCAAGGCCATGCATGAGATCAATCTGGATGAAAGAGTATATTGCAGGTTTAATTCATACGTTGCTGTTCGTTGCTGGTATTTCAATCACAATATGTATTTACAGATCCAACGAAATCTCCCAATTGTCTTCAGAGGGGCAATGCAACAGCAGAACAGGTGAATATAGTTGCTGACGTTTGGTCCTGTCTCTTTCATAGTGATTACTTCGGTCTAAAATTCCTAAAGTTTAAACAAGTTTAAATAAGTAAAATCAACATGAACTGGGTGCTGACTCAACTGACAGTGAAATAACTCCTTTTGGTGTCTTAGAGCTGCTGTAATCTTGTGATTAACATTCTCAGTACTATTATATTTTATGAATATTCACAGGATGGAGATGCTAATATGTTGAACTATGCAGCCCTGCAATTCTCGGAAAGGAAAAGTAGAGAGAGGAAGACGAGGGAGCCTCAACAAGAGAGTGTGTACTCCGCAGTGAGGTCCTAAAACCAGCAAGATTACCACATTTCAGAATGATACTGGCAAAGAAGTTTATTATTAAATACTAAAGTGACTCCTGTTGGTGATTGTTTGATCCAGCTCAATACAATATGCAATATAGAGTTTTGTTTAACAATTAGTTGATTTCACATACATTTTCCAACGTGAGTTTGAATTTCTTTACTATCAATAACTGATTATTTTTTACATTTAAATAATGCTAAAGATAAATGCATTAGGGTTAGTGCTCTAATATCGACTCTGTATTTGTTATTTATATAGCAATAAAGACATGCAACCAGTCAAATGGTTCTTGGCGTCAGTTTAAAAATAACATAATAATATTAAAGGCCCATAATGCATTACTTTCAGAAATTTTTGGTGCTATTTCATTAAACACATCCAAAATATTTTTTCCAATTAAAATTACCTCCATGCATTTTTTATTCATTATTCTAGGGTGCCACTGTCTGCCCTTCCCACTCACTGGCAGTGTTCGGTGGTGAACACCCACAAGTAATCAGTTGATGCACATTGTTAATTAAGGGGGCCATATTGTGCTAATTTTCAGGTTCATACCTTTATTTAGGAGTTCTACTAGAATAGGTTTAAGCATTTTAATGTTCAATAAACTATTTTTTTCCAAACTGCCTGAATCTGCAGCACCTCTATTCACCCTTTGTCTGAAACGCTCCGTTTTAGCCCCTGTCTCTTTAAGTCCCCCCTCCCCCTCTCCCCCCTCCCCCTCCCGACGAGCCAAGTCTGCTCTGATTGGTCAGCTGGCCAAACAAAGGGAATTTTCATGCTGACAAAACCAATGTTTGTTCGACATGGCGAAACCACCCGGCCTCCGCTCTGACTGGCTCTGGTTGAGGGTGTGCCAAACATTAGTCAAATGTGTGACATAGTGATGTAGATAAGTTACGGAATAAAACACTGGACTACAAACGAGGAGTTTTTTGTGAGAGAGAGTAGCTCCCTTTGGCATGGGGTTTGTAACTTTTCAGACCTTTTACATGCACAAAAAGCCATATAACACACTAAAGGAAAGTGAAAAACCCAAAAAGCATAATAGGCCCCCTTTCATATCAATTACCAGACTTCTGTGATTGGCGAGAGGTATAACTACATTAAGCTGTTGCTGTCGCCAGTCGTTCAATCTTGTCTTTCTCCCTGTGCCTTGACACACCCATGCACGCACACACACACACAAGCAAACACAGATAAGCTATCTAACGTTAGCTACCAAAGCTAGGAACATTTAGGTCTATGGCTATATATTATTAACTATATATCCTACTGGTCATTGTCTCTTCTAATTTGCTTACTACAAACGGCCTGTGGTTGTGGAAATTGAGTTACACTCACACTGACTTGATATCTTGGCGGTGACCACAACCTTAGTAAGAGCGGAGCTATGCAAATTTTTGCATAGCAATGATTGGTCAGTTACATTCTTCCCGTTTCTACGTCACAAGGGGCTGTGATTCAGAATTACAGGTGAAAGGGAAGGATATTTGTCAGGTGAACAGGGAAAATGCGCCATGCACAGATTTAACATTACTAAAAAAACTGAATAATTCTATATTTTAAATTATGGGTCCTTTAATACCACTTAAAAAGTTCACTTACCAGCCTTTCATATTATAAAACCTACCATCATGACAATGAAATCTAAGTAATTCAACTGTTACATAATCAGTTCTGTTACAGTAGAAACATAACTTAATTACTTAACATAACTTAATTTGAATAATAAAAGTTGCTACATTTGTGGTGCCAGGGCCAAGGCAAGCGCCAATGCTCAAGGCCACACAACACCAATGCACGAAGACACTTTCCCCCAAATTCAGGTTTCAGTCCCTGGGACAGCTCCAGCAGGAATGAAAACCTGACCTGATTTTGACTAAACTGCTAATACTTTGAGATGTACATACCCAATATAAATGTATATTGCATACGCTGTAAATGCAGATGAGCTTAACAATGCAGCACTGAACCCCTCTAGGAGGAAAGTTAAAGGAGAAATAAGAAAGAAACAGAAAGGTGTGTACATTTAAATACCATTTCTTTCAGCATACCATGTTCTTTTAATTAGATCATGACAGAATGCATGCATTTCATCACATTGAAAATCAGGGAATAAACTTGCTGACGATGCTATACAGTTTTCAGTTGATGTGCATTTTAAATCCAATTCACACGAGTAAAAAAGGTTTTACAGCATTGAACTAGCTTGTGATTTTAGATCTAGTTGTAAGTCAGAAGAGGTGCATGAACTTCAAGCAGACAATTCTAGGTATGCGCGCCGCTGACAAGCCAGCTGTCTGACAATGTATGCAAACTATGCACACGCACTATTCAAAAAGTTTCATTTCAATTGCAAGATCTATTTACAGTCATAAGAACTCAAGTGATCTACTGTTGCTTAATGCAGGCAGGTGAAAAGAAATCCCACCCACCTCCACCCCAGTTGTCACCTTTGGTCTGGCAGTTTATGTTCAGATAGGATATTTTGCTCCCTGCCTCATGCCCATTTAGATTATGGAAGGTAGCTTAAAAATGACCTGATCCAACCCCAGCAAACTATAGTGTATTTAAAAGTTATACGTTCAAGACAAATGAGTTTGTATGACTGAATTGCATTTTTTCTTGGTCCAGCTACTTTAATGACCAAATTCACATTTTGATGTAGGCCATACGCATCCCCAGATTAGTATTATGATATAATCTTGAATTTGTTTAATCTTGTCTTGCTTGAGTTACTTAAAAAATAAATATTTTCTTCATTCTAAAATTAATTTGAATGATATTATATTTTTCAAATGTCTCATCGGTGACATATCCACAAAACTTGTCTACTGTACTTTGTTCCATCTTCTATTGGTCGAATATGTTACAGGAAGTGGAAAACCTCTGAAATGCTTAACCAATCACATCACACTGTAGAGGCCAACATTTCAGTTGAAAATTATACAGTATATCTGACACTGTGCTGACAGACCAACATCTTATTGCAAAGCAACATTATCAAGATGATCCAGCTCTACTTCTGTTTGGCTCTTGTCATCAAGTTACGTAAGTACTATATACAGTTATACACAGTATTATCACAAAAGCTGCTCAGGACAATTGCATCACCGCAATGGAGGGCGTCAGGGATGTTATTTTTGTTTTTTAGTAAAATACATTTAAAAGGCTAATATTAAAAGATGGCATGTATTGATAGTTAAAACCAGCCATCGCTTTTTTTTATTTTCAAAATGTATGTTCTATGAACTGACATTTGTTTACATCTTCTTATTTCAGCTCTAATTCAAACTTTAGAGGTTCTCACACCGATTTCAATGACCACTGCCAGATCTGGCGATACAGTACGTTTGCAATGTTTGAGCCGTAACAGTCAAAGAACAAAAGCTATGTTCTGGTTCAAACAAAGTCTCGGATACATGATCCAAAAGGTAGCAGCTAAACCCAATTTCGGTAAACAAGCTATAATTTTTGAAGATTTCCTTGATTCACGTTTCTCAGTGGACAATGATGGCTACAGTCTGACTATTAGAACAGTAAGCAAAGCAGATGAAGCCACATACTTCTGTTTATTTGAGTTATTATATGAAATCGATTATCTAAATTGCACCTTCTTGGCTGTCGAAGGTAAAGTATAGCACTTGATATTTTTTTTTCAATGTTTGAGTCTATTGTGTGGTATGACTGCATTTTTACTGAATCAGTACAATAATCAACATATATAATGTCTAGTAATACACTTTATGTGTTGAAATACAGAATACAGCCATCAAAGGTCAAACTACCAGGTCATGGTACAGCCTCCAGCATCTAAGTCTCTCCATCCAGGAGACTCAGTGGATCTTCAGTGTTCATTCCTCTCTAAGACATGTCCAGGGGAACAGAGTGTGTTCTGGTTCAGAGCCGGATCAGAAGAATCTCATCCAGGAATCCTTTACACCCATGGGAAAAGGAGTAATGATAGTGAAAATAACTCAGACAATTCCTCCACACAGAGCTGTGCCTACAGCCTTCCTAGAAATAAGTTCAACTCCTCTGATGCTGGGACCTACTACTGTGCTGTGGCCTTATGTGGCGAGATTCTTTTTGGCAATGGAACTAAACTTGGTATGTAAAAGGAAATATGGAATGCTGTTTGTCTTTTTCGGAAATTCTAAAACTCTTGTCAATACTCTAATCATACTGTAAGGTAAGAAGACATTTATCCCTTTAACACTTCTCCAGAAACATCATTGGAATCAGTGGTTGTAGGACTTGAAATTGCATTGATTGGATGTGGGATTGTTATACTCGTCCTTACCGCCATTATTATCACCAGAAATCGAAAGACACTCTGTGAACATTGCAAAGGTATATATTTTGAGATGTTTATTTGCATTTTAATTTAGTATTATTGTTATTATCAGTAGTAGTTGTGGTAATGATAATAACAATAACAAGATACAAAAAAAGAATTCTCAAGTTAAACATATTCTTTTAAAATCAGGAAGGCAGTGAGGCCTGAATACAAATTTTTGGTTGAAATTTACTGTTTGTCTTTAAAGGCTACAATGCACACAATCAATCTGGTGAGGCAGGGAAATCCTTAATTCATAGGTTGCTGTTCGTTGGTGGTATTTCAATCACAATATGTATTTACAGATCCAACAAAATCTCCCAATTGTCTTCAGAGGGGCAATTCAACAGCAGGACAGGTGAATGTAGTTACTGACGTTTTGTCCTGTGTCTTATATTGATAACTTTGGTCTAAAATTCCTCAAGTTTAAACAAGTTTAAATAAGTACAATCAGCATGAACTGGGTGCTGACTCACTTGACAGCGAAATAACTCCTTTTGGTGTCTTAGAGCTGCTGTAATCATGTGATGAATGTTCTCAGTACTATTATAAGTCTATTTTATGAATATTCACAGGATGGAGATGCTGATATGTTGAACTATGCAGCCCTGCAATTCTCGGAAAGGAAAAGTAGAGAGAGAAAGACGAGGGAGCCTCAACAGGAGAGTGTGTACTCTGCTGTGAGGTACGAACAACAGCAAGGTTACCACATTTCAGAATGATACTGGCAAAGACGTTTATTATTAAATACTTAAGTGACTCTTTTTGGTGATTGTTGATCCAGCCCAACATAATATGCCATATAGAGTTTTATTTTGTTTAACAATTAGTTGATTTCACAGACATTTTCCAATGTGAGTATGAATTTCATCGCTGTCAATAACTGTGATTATGTATACATTTAAATAATGTAAAAGATAAATGCATTAGGGTTAGTGCTCTAATATCCACTCTGTATTTGTAATTTACATAGCAATAAAGACATGCAACCAGTCAAATGTTTCTTGGTGTCAGTTTTATAAAAGATCATAAAATTAAAGGCCCCATAAGGCATTACTTTTAGACATTTTTGTGCCATGCTTCAGTGTCATTTAAGCACATCTAATGTAATTTTTACACTTAAAATTATCTCTCTGTATTTCTTATTAATTGTTCTAGGGTACCTCTCTCTACTCACAGGCAGTTTTCGGTTGTGAATACCCACAAGTAATCAGTTCATGCACATTGATTATTAATATTAATCACCAGACTTCTCTGTGAGAGATATAACTACATTTAGCTGTTATCATTGCTGTCGCCAGTCGTTCAACCTTTTCTTTTTCGCTCTGCCTTGACGCATGCACCCAAACTAACACAGCTAAGTTAGCTATCAAACATTAGCTACGCTAGCTAGCAACATTTAGTTTTATGGCTATATATTATCAACAATTGATTTTACTGGTCATGGTTTCTTCTAAATTGCTTACTACAAACAGCCTGTGGTTGCAGAACTTGAGTTAGACTCATACTGACTTGATATCTGGGCGGTGGTTATAATAACCATAGTAAGAGCGAAGCTATGCAAATTTTAGCATAGCAATGATTGGTCAGTTACATTCTCCCCGTTTCTACATCACAAGAGGCTGTGATTCAGAATTACAAGTGGAAAGGAAGGATATTTGTCAGAGTTAAACTTGAAAAAATGCGCAATGCACAAATTTTACGTTCATACAGTGTTGGTTCACTGCCTCCGAGTGATAAACTATAAAAAAAATAAATAAGGTGAAGAATTCAGTTTTTGACATTATGGGTCCTTGAATTATTGAAAAGTTCACTTACAAACCTTTGTAGATTATAAAACTTACCATCTATGAAGTCTAAGTAATTTAACTCTTACATAATCAGTTATGTTTAGAAAACAAAATTTTCGATGCCGGGGCCAAGGTAAGCACCTTTGCTCAAAGCCACACAACACCGAAGCATGTGGTTACCTACCCCAAAATCCAGGTTCAGCACCTGGGACAGCTTCGACAGGTAAGAACACCTGCCCTGCTTGATTTCCACTTCTTATTTGAACAAAAATACAAAGTGGGATCTGTTACATAAATCAGTAAGCCAGGAGTTGAGTAGTTATTGACACAATACTTATTTTTACTACACTACTAATGCTTTGAAATGAACACAATACTAATTAATATTACAAATGCTGTAAATGCAGATGAGCTTAACAATGCAGCACTGGACTCCTTTAAAAGGAAAGTTAAAGGAGAAAGATGGATGAAACAGAAAAGTGTTTACACTTACATACCATTCTTTTCATCATACCATGTTATTTTAATTAGATCATGACAGGATTTTGCATGTTTCCTCACACTGAAAATCAGGGAATTAACTTGCTGACGTTATTATACATTTTTCAGTTGATGTGCATTTTGAATCCAATTCACATTTGTGAAAAATGGTTTTGCAGCATTGAAATAGCTTGTGATTTTAGATCTAGTTGTAAGCCAGAAGAGGAGTTTGAACTTTAAGCAGACAATTCAAGGTGTGAGCGCCGCTGACAAGCCAGCTGTCTGACTATGTATGCAGACTATGCACATGCACACACGTGCATTCGTATACACTATTCAAAAAGTTTCATTTCAATTGCGAGATCTATTTACAGTAATAAGAGCTCAAGTGATCTATTGTTGCTTTCTGCAGGCAGGTGAAAAGAAACCCCACCCACCTCCACCCCAGCTGTCACCTTTGGTCTGGCAGATTGTGATTGGATAGGATATTTTGCTCCCTGCCTCTGAGTGTTGATGCCCATTTAGATTATGGTAGGTATCTTAAAAATAACCTGACCCAACCCCAGCAAACTGTAGTGTATTTAAAAGTTATACGTTCAAGACAAATGAGTTTGTCTGACTGAATTGCAATTTCTCTTGGTTCAGCTACTTTAATGACCAAATTCACATTTTGATGTAGGCCATATGCATGCCCAGATTTGTTTTAACATATCATCTTAAATTTGTTTAATCCTGTCTTGGTTGAGTTACTTAAAAAATAAATATTTTCTTGATTCTAAAAGTAATTTGAATGATATTATATTTTACAAATGTTTCATCGGTGACATATCCACAAATCTTGTCTACTGTACTTTGTTCCATCTTCTATTGGTCGAATATGTTACAGGAAGTGGAAAACATCTGAAATGCTTAACCAATCACATCACACTGTAGTGGCCAACATTTCAGTTGAAAATGATACAGTATATCTGACACTGTGCTGACAGACCAACATCTTATTGCAAAGCAGCATTATCAAGATGATCCGACTCTACTTCTGTTTGACTCTTGTCATCAAGTTACGTAAGTGCTATATATACAATTTTATCACAAAAGCTGCTCAGGATAATTGCATCACTGTAGTGGAGGGCGTCAGGGATGTTATTTTGGTATTTTAGTAAAATATTTGACATTTAAGTGTATTATTAAAGGTGGCATGTATTGGTTGTTAAAACCAGCAATTGCTTTTTTTTGTTGTCAAAATGTCTGTTCTATGAACTGACATTTGTTTACGTCTTCTTATTTCAGCTCTAATTCAAACTTTAGAGGTGCTCACACCGATTTCAGTGACCACGGCCAGATCTGGCGATACAGTACATTTGCAATGTTTGAGCCACAACAGTCAAAGAACAAAAGCTATGTTCTGGTTCAAACAAAGTCTCGGATATATGATCCAAAAAGTAGCAGTTAAAACCGTTTTTAGTGTTGAAGCTATACTTTTTGAAAATTTCCTTGATTCACGTTTCTCAGTGGACAGTGATGGCTACCGTCTGACTATTAGAAGAGTAAGCAAAGCAGATGAAGCAAATTACTTCTGTTTATCAGGGTCATTGTATGAAATAGATGATCTAAATGGCACCTTCTTGGCTGTCAAAGGTGAAGTATAGCCCTTGATTTTTTTGGATTCAATGTTTGGGTCTATTTTGTGGTTTCACTGCATTGTTACTATATACAAAACGTGTAGTAATACACTTTTTGTATTGAAATACAGAATACAGCCATCAAAGGTCAAACTACCAGGTCATGGTACAGCCTCCAGCACCTAAGTGCCTCCATCCAGGAGACTCAGTGGATCTTCAGTGTTCAGTCCTCTCTAAGACCTGTCCAGGGGAACACAGTGTGTACTGGTTCAGAGCCGGATCAGAAGAATCTTATCCAGGAATAATTTACACCCATGGGAACAGGAGTGATGACTGTGAAAAAAAAACAGACAATTCCTCCTCCAAACAGAGCTGTTCCTACAGCCTCCCTAGAAATAGGTTCAATTCCTCTGATGCTGGGACATACTACTGTGCTGTGGCCATATGTGGCGAGATTCTTTTTGGCAATGGAACTAAACTCGGTATGTAAAAGTAAATATGGAATACTGTTTTTTTTTTCTCGGAAATCTTAAAACTCCAATCAATACTCTAATCATACTGTAAGGTAAGATGACATTTAGCCCTTTAACACTTCTCCAGAAACATCATTTGATACAGTGGTTGTAGGACTTGGAATTGCATTGATTGGATGTGGGATTGTTATAGTCGTCCTTACCGCCATTATTATCACCAGAAATCGAAAGACACTCAGTGAACATTGCAAAGGTATATATTTTGAGATGTTTATTTGCATATTAATTTAGTATTATTGTTATTATCAACAGTAGTTGTGGTAATGATAATAACACTAACAAGAATGTCAAAATAAACAAAACTCAAGTTAAACATATTCCTTAAGAATCTGGAATGCTTAGTGAGGCCTGAGACAGCATTTTTGTTGAAATTTACCATTTGTCTTTCAAGGCTATGCCTGAGATCAATCTAGATGAAAGATTATATTGCAAGTTTAATTCATACATTGCTGTTCGTTGGTGGTATTTCAATCACAATGTGTATTTACAGATCCAATACAATCTCCCAATTGTCTTCCGAGGGGCAATTCAACAGCAGAACAGGTGAATACAGTTACTGACGTTTTGTCCTGTCTCTTTTATATTGATTACTTTGGTCTAAAATTCCTCAAGTTTAAAAAAGTTTAATTAAGTAAAATCAACACGAACTTGGTGCTGACTCAATTGACAGTGAAAAAACTCCTTTTTGTGTCTTAGAGCTGCTGTAATTATGTGATTAACATTCTCAGTACTATTATAAGTATATTTTATGAATATTCACAGGATGGAGATGCTAATATGTTGAACTATGCAGCTCTGCAATTCTCGGAAAGGAAAAGTAGAGAGAGAAAGACGAGGGAGCCTCAACAGGAGAGTGTGTACTCCGCAGTGAGGTCCTAAGACCAGCAAGGTTACCACATTTCAGAATGATACTGGCAAAGACGTTTATTATTAAATACTTAAGTGACTCTTTTTGGTGATTGTTGATCCAGCCCAACATAATATGCCATATAGAGTTTTATTTTGTTTAACAATTAGTTGATTTCACAGACATTTTCCAATGTGAGTATAAATTTCATCGCTGTCAATAATTGTGATTATGTATACATTTAAATAATGTAAAAGATAAATACATTAGGGTTAGTGCTCTAATATCCACTCTGTATTATGTAATTTACATAGCAATGAAGACATGCAACCAGTCAAATGTTTCTTGGAGTCAGTTTTATAAAAGATCATAAAATTAAACGGCCCATAATGCATTACTTTCAGACATTAATGTGCCATGCCTCAGTGTCTATTAAGCACATCTAAAGCAATTTTACACTTAAAATGATCTTTGTGTATTTCTTATAATTTTTCTAGGGTGCCTCTCTCTGCTCACAGGCCATTTTCGAGGTGAATGCCCACAAGTAATCAGTTCATGCACATTGGTTATCAATATTAATCACCAGACTTCTGTGCGAGAGGTATAACTACATTCAGCTGTTATCATTGCTGTCGCCAGTCGTTCAACCTTTTCTTTTTCGCTCTGCCTTGACGCACGCACCCAAACTAACACAGCTAAGTTAGCTATCAAACATTAGCTACGCTAGCTAGCAACATTTAGTTCTATGGCTATATATTATTAACAATTGATTTTACTGGTCATGGTGTCTTCTAAATTGCTTACTACAAACAGCCTGTGGTTGCAGAACTTGAGTTAGACTCATACTGACTTACTATCTGGGGGGTGGTTATAATTACCATAGTAAGAGCGGAGCTATGGAAGTTTTAGCATAGCAATGATTGGTCAGTTACATTCTCCCCGTTTCTACATCACAAGAGGCTGTGATTCAGAATTACATGTGAAAGGGAAGGATATTTGTCAGAGGTGAACTGGAAAAAATGCGCAATGCACAAATTTAACATTCATAAAGTGTTGGTTCACTGCCTCCGAGTGATAAACTATAAAAAAAAGAAAAGTCTATAATTCTGTTTTCGACATTATGGGTCCTTGAATTATTGAAAAGTTCACTTACAAACCTTTGTAGATTATAAAACTTACCATCTATGAAGTCTAAGTAATTTAACTGTTACATAATCAGTTATGTTTAGAAAACAAAATTTTCGATGCTGGGGCCAAGGAAAGCGCCTTTGCTCAAAGCCACACAACACCGAAGCACGTGGTTACCTACCCCAAAATCCAGGTTCAGCACCTGGGACAGCTTCGACAGGTATGAACACCTGTCCTGCTTGATTTCCACTTCTTATTTTAACAAAAATACAAAGTGGGATCTGTTCCATAAATCAGTAAGCCAGTAGTTGAGTAGTTATTGACACAATACTTATTTTTACTACACTACTAAAGCTTAGAAATGTACACAATACTAATTAATTTTACAAATGCTGTAAATGCAGATGAGCTTAACAATGTAGCACTGGACTCCTTTAAAAGAAAAGTTAAAGGAGAAAGATGGAGGCAACAGAAAAGTGTGTACACTAAATACAATATCTTTCAGCATACTATGTTATTTTAATTAGGTCATGACAGGATTTTGCATGTGTTTCCTCACATTGAAAATCAGGGAATAAACTTACTGATGTTATTATACATTTTTCCGTTGATGTGCATTTTGAATCCAATTCACACGAGTGAAAAATGGTTTGACAGCATTGAAATAGCTTGTGATTTTAGATCTAGTTGTAAGCCAGTAGAGGAGTATGAACTTCAAGCAGACAATTGTAGGTGTGAGCGCCGCTGACAAGCCAGCTGTCTGACCATGTATGCAGACTATGCACACGCACACACATGCATTCGTATACACTATTCAAAAAAGATTCATTTAAATTGTGAGATCTATTTACAGTAATAAGAGCTCAAGTGATCTACTGTTGCTTTCTGCAGGCAGGTGAAAAGAAATCCCACCCACCTCAACCCCAGCTGTCACCTTTGGTCTGGCAGTTTGTGTTTGGATAGGATATTTTGCTCCCTGCCTCTGAGTGTCGATGCCCATTTAGATTATGGTAGGTATCTTAAAAATAACCTGATCCAACCCCAGCAAACTATAGTTTATTTAAAAGTTATATGTTCAAGACAGATGAGTTTGTCTGACTGAATTGCAATTTCTCTTGGTCCAGCTACTTTAATGACCAAATTCACATTTTGAAGTAGGCCATATGCATCCCCAGATTAGTTTTATGATATAATCTTTAATTTGTTTCATCTTGTCTTGCTTGAGTTACTTAGAAAATAAATATTTTCTTGATTCTAAAATTAATTTTAATGATATTATATTTTACAAATGTCTCATCGGTGGCATATCCACAAAAATTGTCTACTGTACTTTGTTCCATCTTCTATTGGTCGAATATGTTACAGGAAGTGGAAAACATCTGAAATGCTTAACCAATCACATCACACTGTAGTGGCCAACATTTCAGTTGAAAATGATACAGTATATCTGACACTGTGCTGACAGACCAGCATCTTATTGCAAAGCAACATTATCAAGATGATCAGACTCTACTTCTGTTTGGCTCTTGTCATCAAGTTACGTAAGTGCTATATACAGTTATCCAGTATTATCACAAAAGCTGCTCAGGACAATTGCATTACTCTGCAATAGAGTGTATCAGGGATGTTATTTTTCTATTTTAGTAAAATACATTTAAAAGTGTATTATTTAAAGAGGGCATGTATTGGTTGTTAAAACCAGCCATTGCTTTTATGAATTGTCAAAATGTATGTTCTATGAACTGACATTTGTTTACGTTTTCTTATTTCAGCTCTAATTCAAACTTTAGAGGTTCTCACACCGATTTCAGTGACCACGGCCAGATCTGGTGATACAGTACATTTGCAATGTTTAAGCTCCAACAGTCAAAGTATGCAAACATTGTCCTGGTTCAAACAAAGTATTGGATATATGATACAAAATGTAGCAGTTCAACCCTCTTTCAGTGAACAAGCTACATTTTCAGAAGATTTCCTCGATTCACGTTTCTCAGTGGACAAGTTTAGCCAGAGTCTGACTATCAGAAGAGTAAGCAAAGCAGATGAAGCAACGTACTTCTGTTTATCAAGGTCAAAATATGAAATAGGTGATATGAATAGCACCTTCTTGGCTGTCAAAGGTAAAGTATAGCACTTGATTTTTTTGGATTCAATGTTTCGGTCTATTTTGTGGTTTCACTACATTGTTACTATATACAAAACGTGTAGTAATACACTTTTTGTATTGAAATACAGAATACAGCCATCAAAGGTCAAACTACCAGGTCATGGTACAGCCTCCAGCATCTAAGTCCCTCCATCCAGGAGACTCAGTGGATCTTCAGTGTTCAGTCCTCTCTAAGGCCTGTCCAGGGGAACACAGTGTGTACTGGTTCAGACCCGGATCAGAAGAATCTCATCCAGGAATCCTTTACACCCATGGGAAAAGGAGCAATGATAGTGAAAAAAACTCAGACAATTCCTCCACACAGAGCTGTGCCTACAGCCTCCCTAGAAATAGGTTCAACTCTGATGCTGGGACATACTACTGTGCTGTTGCCATATGTGGCGAGATTCTTTTTGGCAATGGAACTAAACTTGGTATGTAAAAGGAAATATGGAATACTGTTTGTCTTTTTAGGAAATCCTAAACTCCAATCAATACTCTAATCATACTGTAAGGTAAGAATTCATTTATCCCTTTAACACTTCTCCAGAAACTTCATCGCAATCAGTGGTTGTAGGACTTGGAATTGCATTGATTGGATGTGGGATTGTTATACTCGTCCTTACCGCCATTATTATCACCAGAAATCGAAAGACACTCTGTGAACATTGCAAAGGTATATATTTTGAGATGTTTATTTGCTTATAAATTTAGAATTATAGTTATTATCAACAGTAGTTGTGGTAATGATAATAACAATAATAAGAATATAAAAAAAAAATATGAAACTCAGGTTAAACATTTCCTTTACAAATCAGGAATGCTCAGTGAGGCCTTGCTGTTTGTTGGTGGTATTTCAATCACAGTATGTTTTTACAGATCAAATAAAATCTCCCAATTGTATTCCGAGTGGCAATTCAACAGCCGAACAGGTGAATGTAGTTACTGACATTTTGTCCTTTAAAATCAACATGAACTGGGTGCTGACTCAATTGCCAGTGAAAGAACTCCTTTTGGTGTCTTAGAGCTGCTGTAATCATGTGATTTATGTTCTCAGTACTATTATAAGTCTATTTTATGAATATTCACAGGATGGAGACGCTGACATGTTGAACTACGCAGCTCTGCAATTCTCGGAAAGGAAAAGTAGAGAGAGGAAGACGAGGGAGCCTCAACAGGAGAGTGTGTACTCCGCAGTGAGGTCCAAAAACCAGCAAGGTTACCACATTTCAGAATGATACTGGCAAAGAAGTTTATTGTTAAATACTTAAGTGACTCTTTTTGGTGATTGTTGATCCAGCCCAACATGATATGCCATATAGAGTTTTATTTAGTTTAACAATTAGTTGATTTCACAGACATTTTCCAATGTGAGTATGAATTTCATCGCTGTCAATAACTGTGATTATGTATACATTTACATAATGTAAAAGATAAATGCATTAGGGTTAGTGCTCTAATATCCACTCTGTATTTGTAATTTACATAGCAATAAAGACATGCAACCAGTCAAATGTTTCTTGGTGTCAGTTTTATAAAAGATCATAAAATTAAAGGGCCCATAATGCATTACTTTTAGACATTTTTGTGCCATGCCTCAGTGTCTATTAAGCAACTCTAAAGTAATTTTTACACTTAAAATGATTTCTCTGTATTTCTTATTAATTGTTTTAGGGTACCTCTCTCTACTCACAGGCAGTTTTCGGTGGTGAATACCCACAAGTAATCAGTTCATGCACATTGATTATTAATATTAATCACCAGACTTCTCTGAGAGATATAACTACATTCAGCTGTTATCATTGCTGTCGCCAGTCGTTCAACCTTTTCTTTTTCGCTCTGCCTTGACACATGCACCCAAACTAACACAGCTAAGTTAGCTATCAAACATTAGCTACGCTAGCTAGCAACATTTAGTTCTATGGCTATATATTATTAACAATTGATTTTACTGGTCATGGTTTCTTCTAAATTGCTTACTACAAACAGCCTGTGGTTGCAGAACTTGAGTTAGACTCATACTGACTTGATATCTGGGCGGTGGTTATAATAACCATAGTAAGAGCGAAGCTAGGCAAATTTTAGCATAGCAATGATTGGTCAGTTACATTCTCCCCATTTCTACATCACAAGAGGCTGTGATTCAGAATTACAAGTGAAAAGGAAGGATATTTGTCAGAGGTAAACTTGAAAAAATGCGCTATGCACAAATTTAACATTCATACAGTGTTGGTTCACTGCCTCCGAGTGATAAACTATAAAAAAAAAGGTGAAGAATTCTGTTTTTGACACTATGGGTCCTTGAATTATTGACAAGTTCACTTACAAACCTTTGTAGATTATAAAACTTACCATCTATGAAGTCTAAGTAATTTAACTTTTACATAATCAGTTATGTATAGAAAACAACATTTTCGATGCTGGGGCCAAGGAAAACACCTTTGCTCAAAGCCACACAACACCGAAGCATGTGGTTACCTACCCCAAAATCCAGGTTCAGCACCTGGGACAGCTTTGACAGGTAAGAACACCTGCCCTGCTTGATTTCCACTTCTTATTTTAACAAAAATACAAAGTGGGATCTGTTACATAAATCAGTAAGCCAGGAGTTGAGTAGTTATTGACACGACACTTATTTTTACTACACTACTAAAGCTTAGAAATGTACACAATACTAATTAATTTTACAAATGCTGTAAATGCAGATGAGCTTAACAATTATTTTAACAAAAAAAAGTACAAAGCAAATCAGTAAGCTGAAAGTAGTTATTGACACAATAATTATTTTTAAACTAGGAAATGAACACAATTTTGCATGTACTACATTGAAAATGCTGTAAACTGCAGATGATTAACATTTTTCCGTTGATGTGCTTTTGAATCAAAGTTAAAGGAGAAAGATGGATGAAACAGAAAAGTGTTTACACTTACATACCATTCTTTTCATCATACCATGTTATTTTAATTAGATCATGACAGGATTTTGCATCTGAAAATCAGGGAATTAACTTCCCGGATCTGCAGAATCTCATCCAGGAATAATTTTCACCCATGGGAACAGGAGTGATGATTGTGAAAAAAACTCAGACAATTCCTCCTCCACACAGAGCTGTACCTACAGCCTCCCTAGAAATAGGTTCAATTCCTCTGATGCTGGGACATACTACTGTGCTGTGGCTATATGTGGGGAGATCCTGTTTGGCAAAGGAACTACACTTGGTGTGTAAACAATGTATGCAGTTAAATTGTGTAACAACATTACACATTGCCAGAGCAACTTAGTTAGAAAGTAACTATATTAGCAACAACTTTCCTTTTTTTAAACATAAAAGTAGATTTTTTTTTAACAGACGTACTTAATCAAAAGAAATAAAAGAACAATGTTTTGCTATTTAATGAAATTGTAAACAAAACTACTAATCGAGATACATATTCTTCAATTTACAAAATTCATCATCACTTACTGAATTTTAATTGATACAGCCTCACATCTTTGTAATTTGTGTATTTTCCAGAAACACGATTGGATCCAGTAGTTATGACACTTGGAATTGCATTGGGAGGCTGTGTGGTTCTCGTACTCATACTCGTCACGATTATTGTCACCAGAAATAGAAGACCACTCTGTGAACTTTGCAACGGTATGTTCACTTTCAACACACTCCTATGCTTGAGAATCAGGGTGGAATAACTGGTAAAAGGGAGACCCGCACTTTATTTTAACAACTATGTTGATAATCTTTTACAATTATATTGTTTATTTTTTATGACATAGCAACCCCCCACCCCCAAACCTCGTAATACTATTTTGTTTTGTAGTGTTTTAAGCGCTGTTGTTGAAATAAGTTTATTATTTTTCCTGGTCTCACGCTTTCACCATTTGATATACAGTACCTCCTCTTAACATTGACCTAAAACTATAACTATGTTGAGAGTTCAGCTCCCCTTACTCCTTTGGAGTCTTTCAGTTGCCCTGTAGAGCGGATTTGTTTCAATACAGCATGAAAAACAACATAAAATCTAAAGAATACAAACATTTTATTTGGCAGTGCCTAGTCAATTGAGTGGGCACAGAAGGTCTTAGAAGTTGAGGCTTACTGTCGAGTATTCTGAATATGTTGTGACCTGAATTCAACAAAACATGCACAAAAGTACCCACTCAAATGCCCCTATGATATATTTGCTCCTGCAACAAAATATTTTTGAACATTGCTCGATGACGTTTCAATGTTTTGCTTAATAAATATGGTAACAACACAATAGTATTTGTATTAGCAAAAATATTACTTGCCTTTTTAGATTACACCCCACATGAAAGATATTGTATATTTAATTGTTAAACTACCGTGACATCACCCAGGTGTGTGCTACACATTGGCGGCCAAACTGTGAGTCATCCACTACAGTGTAAAGTGCTTTGTTTGTCTAGAAAAGCTCTACATCAAATGCAATCAATTATTAATTAATGTATTCATTATAAACTAACATTATATATTTCTACTCACATGTGCAGTAAAAGCGTCTTATCATCTTGGATGTGACAATTCAACAGCAGGGCAATCAAATGCACAGGTAAATATACTTTCAGTTGTTCTGTTTTGTTAATTTATGCAAGAAAATGTCAAACTCAATCTGTAGACATTACAAATCAGAGTAATCTGGAATTAACCAACTTTTAACCAATTACATTAACCAACTTTTGATGTTTTCAAGCTGCTGTAATAACCGTTATCATTACTACTTTAAGTATATATAAGCATTATTCACAGGATGGAGATGCTGATATGTTGAATTATGGAGCCTTGCAGTTCTCTAAGAGTAAAGGAAGAAGAGGGACCTACAAGAGGAGAGTGTGTATTCGGCCTTGAGGTGCTCAGACCAGCAGTGAAGTGTTAACCATTTTCAGACTGATACATGATAGCCATACCCTTCAGGGATCTTTCTATGTTGATAGGGTGAATGGTCACCTCAACAGCTGAATATCAAAGATGCACTAGCTACCGCTCAAAAGTATGGGGTTGCCCAGATAATGTCATATTTTCCATGAAAGGTCACACTTTTATTAATCGAATGAGTTGCAATATGAACAAGGTTAGATTTTGCTTGAAATAATAATTGTGTCTTTCAAACTTGGCTTTCCTCAAAGAGTCCTTCATTTGCAGCAATTACAGCCTTGGAGACCTTTGTCATTCTTGCTGTCAATTTGTAATTTGGTAATCTGAAGAAATTCTGTTCTTTTGACCATCTTCATTGGTTTTTCTCATTGGCCAGTCTCAGATATGACATTTTCTTTGGTACTCTGCCTTGAAGGCCAGATTCCAGAAGTTGCCTCTTCACTGTTGATGTTGAGACAGGAGTTATGCGGGTACCATTTAATTAAGCTGCCGTTTGAGGACCTGTGAGATGCTTTTTTCTCAAACTAGAGACTCTGATGTACTTGTCCTCTTGCTCAGTTGTGGACTGGGGCCTCCCACTTCTCTTCATATTCTGGTTAGAGCCATTTTGCGATGTTCTGTGAAGCGGGTAGTATACAGTGTTGTATGAGATCCCCAGTTGCTTGGCAATTTCTTGAATGGAATAGCCTTCACTTCTCAAAACAAGAATAGACTGATTAGTTTTAGAAGAAAGTAATTTTTTTCCGCCCATGTAATCAAACCCGGAAATGCTGATGCTCCTAATACTTAACTAGTCTAAGGAAGGCCAATTATCTTTCTTCTTTAATCAGCACAACAGTTTTCAGCTGTGCTAACATGATTACACACGGGTTATCTAATGTTCAATTAGCATTTGAACGCAATAAACGTGGATTAGCTAACACAATGAGCCATTGGACCACAGGAGTGATGGTTGCTGAAAATTGGCCTCTCTACACATATGTAGATATTACATTAAACATCTGACGTTTCCAGGTAAGTAAATTTAATATTATTAAATACAATTTTAATTTAATCTATTTAAAATAAAATAGTAAATTTACCACATAACAAAGTCTAAACAGTATTTCCGATCAATTAAATATGTTCTTTATAGATTTATTTTTGCCAAGTGACCCCAAACATTTGAGCAGTAGTGTACAGTATATTATAGTAAAAGCTCCTCAAATATGTTCTTATTCTCTCATTTTACTGACTTCATATAGGTTATAATATTTGTATTAACTTCAATGAATATACAGTACATAACAGCCCATAGAACATAATTAACATCATAAAACACAGACATTATTTAGCATCAGAGCCCTTGTCAGCTGGTTATCTAGCATCTATGCTAATTAGCAAGTAAGCTATTTAGTTTCTGCAACGATAAGAACAAAGTAAACCATTTGTGTTAGCTTAGTTTGAAAGTCAGATCTTCTCCGCATTTAACAACAGAGGGAATAGCCCAAATAAATACGGACTTGTACATGTTTGGAGTGACAGGATGTTGGGGGCTGATCACCATAGACAAAAAGTCATTTTAGATTTCGTCAACTTCAAGCAGGATCCATGTGACTTCTTGCATGCCTATACTTTTGTTCAATCTTTTTCAGAATCAAATTAGATACTTTTTTATATCTTAAAGGCAATCCTACATACTATAACACTGTAAAAAATTCTATGGTTTGTCATACTGTACCATAACTGTTATTTAATAAATACATCTGGAAAGACCACTGAGCTACATCAGCCTGCATTTTGCCGTGCACAGAAAATTGAAAGAGAGAACAAAATAAAAAAAAAGGTTGGTATAATGGTAACTGAACCTCTTCTGCACTATGAAGTCAGCAGTCAGCATTTACTGTACTAAAGCCAACCATCCTGATCTTCTTGACTGGCTCCAAAGCATGCAATCATAGACTGCTCGTGTCTTTGTCAACAGCAAACGTTAACACAAAGGTTGATTTTGTTTATAATAAATATGATATCAGTATGAAATTAGTAGGCTTTTATTTTAATAACTTTATTTTGAAACTCATCAAACATGTGTTATGAGTTTTAGATACATCCTATTAACCAGTTGGTTTACTTTGTATAAAATGAAACTAGTATAGTAGTCAATAGTACACTCACTTTCCAATATAATGCATACATCAGAACAAAACTGTACAGTATAGAAACATGTGCTATACTCAAATCATTGTACAATGAGACAATACTTTATCAGCGTTAAGTGAATAAGGCAACAGCCACTGAAAAGAAAACAAACAAGACACAATCAAATCCGTAATAAGAAAAATGACACAATAGACATAGAAAAGCATGAATAACTAATTTTTACTTGAGCTCTTATGAAATAGAGGCCCTGTTTGGGTCCACATCAGATTTTTTTATTGAATTGTTAAAACAATGTGGCACTCTGGGATTTTACAGAAGCGTGGCCTTATCTGTTTCAAATGTCAACTTTATTTAACATTCGTTTAACCAGACAGGTATATTTAGAAATGTCTTAATTACAATGATGTCCTTGCTAATAAATAAAACATGATACGCAGCAAATACAGTATATACCTTCAGAGTAGGTTCCCTCTTTTTGGGGGGCTTTGGTTTCTCTCTTTCTACCACCTTTAGATTTAGAAAAGTTCAGAGCCGAATAATGCAAAATGTCCTCATTTCTCTGAAACAAACAAACAAACATTAAATAGATTAGATTTCACTTTTCTAAACTACCAACTATAGATAAATTGTTTCTTAGAGATGACAACATCTCTAAAGCCGCAATAGCAATATATCTAAAACTTAAAATGTTAAAGCTTGTGCACTAACGTACAAGATGCATGCATTTGTTGGTGCTTAATAATTTCTTACCTGCTCACTTAGCTGTTGGTCACTGGTTGTTTGGAAAGTTGCTTCTTGGGAAATGCTTTCCTTATCTTAGGTGAGCATGTCAAACAAATCCGGAATAATTTAGAGTTTAAAAAAATTGGTTCAAATGAAAAGAATGTAATTTTGAATAGAAAGATTACCTTTGCGAGAAACGGAGGCCTTTTTCTTTATGATACAAATGAGGAAGATTATGGTGATCACACTTACTGCTAATGCGACACACAGTGAAATCAGAATTGTTGCCCCTGTCTCTGTACTGTCCTTTTCACCTTTTCAAGAACAGAAAAATATGTCAAAATTAATATACGACTGAACTTTTTACGTTGAGCTGAGACTCCTTTATATTTGCTAAACATTAGTTTGTGGGATTTGAAGACAGTTCCATGATTGAATTGGCATGATGTCACTACCGAGATAGTGATTCACGAACCTTTTAGCTCTAGCTTAATTCCATGGCCAAACAGGATCTCTCCACATGTAGCCACAGCACAGTAGTAAGTGCCAGTGTCAGAGGAACTGATGTTGTTCTTCTCGAGGCTGTAGGAACAGTTTTTTTTAAATGAGGAAGCCTTGGATTTCTCCTCACACTCACCATTCCTGATCCCATCAGTGTAAATGATTCCTGGATGGATTTCTCTTGATCCGGCTCTGAACCAGTACACACTGTGCTCTCTTGGACAGGTTGTAGAGAGTACTGAACACTGAAGAGTCACCAAGTCTCCCTGACTGAATGGTTTCGGTTCAAAGTCCTGAATTATTTCATGCTCTGTAAAATAATATTGACAAAGAATTTTTAAACCACATTCTTGTACAATTCAAGGTTGCATTTACTGGAGATGCTGCACAGCGTTGTATTTGAAGGGGAAGGTGAAGGGTCTGGGACCAGAGCAGCGCCTAGCATCACAAAGATTTTGGAATAAAGCCAAAACTAGTACAATTCAGGTATCCCTCAGAGGGTAAAATGTATCAAAAGTAACGCAAAGGTGAATTTTAAAGCTGAACCTTTGAAAGACTAGTGAGTGGAGACTATTTAAATATATATTCTCCCCTACTTCCCTGACAGCACTAAATGTTTCCCTAACATAGGAAAACTATTTGTATTACAATTGATTGATGATGATCAGGGTAATTGAATATCTTTGAATTACACTTTAACATTTGTTATTGATATTAGACCGTATTTAATAGAGACTAGAAAGTATTCCCATGCAAAAAAAAATCTCCCCAAAATATACTGGAGACTTGCTGTCATCTAAATGTATGATTGTTAACACAGGTACACTGTCACATGTGCTAGTTTACTCCAAGACTGTGGAACAATACCATTTAAAAATATGCCCAAGACTCAATCAAAAGGTTTCAATTGAAATGCCACTACTACCAGACATGGCTACAAATATGACACAATTTACCTTTAACCCTCAAAAATGTTCCATTAAAACATGTTAAATTCATCCGAGTTCCCGTTGCACAATAGTACAATCCTGAATCTCTTCTTGTTGCTTCTAGAATGTGCAATACGAACATTCCAGGTTTTTGTTTTGCTGTGATCCTTGTAGAGTCATAATATACTAAATCAGAATTAAAGATGGGCGTTGAGGCCAAGACTTCAGGCATGTTTCCTGATACATGCCTTATCCAAAAGATGGAGCTCGATGAAATTGTTTTTTGACGAGCACATGTAAGAGAAACATTCTCTCCAGGCTTAGCAGTTCTCGTTACATACTGCTGATCAGGTATGCCATCTGAAAAAAACAATCAATTGTAAACGGTGTTATAAAAAGTATATATTATAAATACTTACATTTTCTAGTCAGTACTAGTTAAGTATTTAAAAGTTATCTCTTGCTTACACAATGTTCTGACCAGAAGTAATGAGCAAAATATAAATGGCATGTACATGTTGTGCCAAGTGTTTACTAGCTGATTAATATATAGCAACTAGAATAGGACATCATTCATCATGATATAATATAATCAAAGGGGAGGGAGCACATTTTAAAAGGATTTTGATTGGCCTGTAGCTATGCCACCATGGAAACAGACATAATCACAGGAATAAACCTTTTTCAGACATTAACATAGTCTAAAGTGAAAGACAATATAAAGTCGGACTCTAAATAGTATGTAAGTAAAAGAAAGATGACCTTTCCTCATCATCTCACCTCTCTCAGTTAAGGCCTGTGATGTAGGTTTAGTTCTCTCTTCCCTGTTTGTGATTGGACAGTATATGTGAGGAGAAAATGAACAAATTGATCATGCCAGAACGTAGGAATTATAGCCTGAGGTGCATCACATTATGTCGCTGCTCTGAAACCAGGATATGTTCTTAGGCCTCCCAGCATGAGTGCATACAGAGGTTGTGAGTTTACTGTAAAACATTTATCATGATTTGTCATGATAATAAGATTGTATATGGTTCACGCGAGCACTGTGTGTATGTTGACAAACTAACAGGGACTCCAAGCCATTACACAAAGCAAATAAGACACTTGTTCAAATGACACAAAAAGGAATATTTAAACATTTTGCCTGGCACTTCCTCCTTTGACAAGTCAACCCCTGCACCCCCCTCTATTAGTATCTCAGCCTCCACCATCTCTCACTCACCCTTACTCCCTAACATTTGCCAGGCCCTCTAGCATTGCTCCAATTCTTTACACATTCACAACCTTTACACTCCAGTCTATTCTCATTTTCCAATGTCAAACAGCGATGCTTTATTTATAAGGAACCGGCACCACAGTAAGACCATTGAACCAGATCAGGTGTGCTCAGCTGCTCTCTGGGCATACCAGGTGAACGTTTACTGCCATTCTGACACCCAACCTCCGTAACCCCCCCCCCCCCCCCCCTTCCTCCGCCAACCTGCTTATAACCTTTGCCTTGCGATAGTAATGCTTCATAACCATTGCCCTCCTTCTCCTCTGTCTAATGTTGTCTTCGGTCTTTTTTTTGTCCTGTCGTTTTACTTTATATATTACAAACTTACCATGCATTACTGTCATGTGGATGTGTTTGTGTCTTAGTGCACGGTAATCACCAATTAAAAAAAATAAAGTGTGACGGTGTTTCTGATTCTGAAGCAACATTATTGTGGGTAGAGACTGACTACGATTGACACCAATGCGTCTACATGGCAGCTTCCATCTGATTCTCTGTCATACTGCTGCCACCTGTTGGTAAAAACATTCACATGTCTACTTGCCACATTCATTCTGTGTGTGTATTTATACCCAATATGTTTGTTTCAAGTTAGATTCATTCACCAGTATTCAAAGCAGTCTTGAAGATTAATTTACTCTGCTAATGTCTTATTTAGTTGTGAATTTGGTCCGTAAACTTTTTTTCGAGGTTCAAAAATAACTTTCATTTGAACATGTTTTGTGCAAATATAGACTCATCAAACAGCAATGTTTGTTTACGTCGACAATAAAGTGTTAACAAACGATTGAATCATACTGGACTTGAACTGGAGCTTGAACTTTAAAAACATCTTCAAGTCTTCAGAAGACAAACGGGTCATGTGAAATAAATTCCGCTGTGCAGGTGACTAACTCTGCATGTCAATCAAGTATCAGTTCTGGTAATGGACAATATCTCTGTCAAAGTGCACGGGCCAGCCACTCTCACATTTGATTGCTATCCTCCCGGTGTGGCTTCTTCCACGGTAGCGACAGTGGGGAAACCTTGCCCCCTTGTTCCTCAGCTCACAGACGACAACGTTGAAGGGGTTAAGGCTCTTGGTCATCCCACCATCAGGTTCACCACCACGTTCACAGACTGCTCGAATCTCTTCGAGGTAATCTCTGATGAACGTGTTAGAGACCTTACACAAGTTGTTGTCAATTTGGTAGACCCTTCTACTGTTCATCTCTGCGTCACACCTGCGGATTGTCATCAGCCCCCTGACGTGTTGCTCTATGAACTTCTTATATCCAGGCATCAGGTATGAAGGTTGAGAGAACACACTGGTCCAGAGAACGAACAGCAGCAAACATGGGGCCTGGATGCTCATGATTCCCTTGGGTACAAAAAAAGAAGGTGGAAAACGTTCTCAAATTATATTTTTTATATGAATCAGCCAACAATTATGAATTGTTATGAATATATGAATGTGCCATCATAAAGCACAGATTTCAGAGTAATCATCTTGACCATAACCTTTGCTGACGCCAAAGATTATTTATGTCTTTGGAACAACTGAGCTGACAACTGTCCTGAAAGCAGTTTGAAAGATTTTGTTTTTAAATTCTAATTAAATTTGTGTTTCTGGTGACTAATTTTAGTTTTAATTTTAATATTAAACCTCGTTCATGACTCTTATTATTTCAGAATTATTTTTTAAGAATTTTACCTGTATTATTCCAACCAGTTAAAGTGAAATGTTCACATCTGTACGGTGTCCATTTTAAGGATGTGTCCGTCTCAGTTGTACTTTGTATCGATCTCATCACAACTTGTGGTCATTGTGGTCAACTTGCTTTCAAAGTCAGTTTAACGAAATGTTTTATTCATTCTTGTCAAAACTTAGTGTCATTCTCCTCAGGAGTTATTTTCAAAGGGAGTCTAACGAAAAGTTAGTTTCGATCTCACCACAAGAACAACAACATCTGCAGTTAATTTATAGAGGATACAGAGATTTTGAACTTTGATTTTATGGTGAGAGAGAGAGATACAGTATGTCTCTGGCTGGTTGCCAGAAGCAGGCTATCTTTCTTTCAGTTTTGACATTGTCCAGGGACGGATGTGCTGTGTGAATAAATAGTTGATATTAAGGGTGACCTATGATCTTAGCTTTTGTTTACATTTCTGACAAACATCAAAACGTCTCTCTCTCTCTTGTTAGCAGTTAGTTTATATTTTACTCTCTCTCTAATATTAATTTGTATGTAATAGTTTCGTAGTTCCACACACATTCACATTTGGTCTTGCAACCCAAAGATGACAAAAAAACCTCTAAGGAATTTCTGGGTTACAATCGATGAGATGTTTTTTTGGGAATTTCTTCTCAAGATTTGTTTTCTAAGATCCCTAAAGTAAAACTTGGACACACACACACACACACACACACACACACACACACACACACACACACACACACACACACAGAGTACACACACAGAGTACACACTCTCTCCCTCTTACACACACACACACACACACACACACACACACACACACACACACACAGTACACACACAGAGTACATACTTAGTGATTCACAGGCCACAAGGGAACGGCGCTTCTGATTACTGCGGGGCGGTTGAAGCTCCTTTCAAGACCAATCCTTCAATGTGCCAACCATTAAAAGATAGGCTGACCTAGCCCTAGCATATTTAAGTTCCTTCAGTTATACAGGCCATAGAAGTTAAAGATGAAAGTAGAGCCGCGAAATGTTAAACCAAACTGTCATATCACTCAGCATCTATTCATGAACCCCTTGACCTGAACATGGTCATCCACACAAGAAATTATTTATCTTCTCAAAACACGAGGATTTAAGTGAACCCTGTATCAAGACGAGAGGGAAATTTGCATGTTTTCTGGATGGCTGCCTCTGCATAAATATGTAGTAGGGTAACACTTAAAGCCTGAGGTTTATCAAGGCTCTTTTTTTTCCCATATCTGCTCTTGCTCTGCAACAAATTAAATTGTGCCACTCTCTTGGGCACAGTTGTCATTCCAAAGTCCAACTTAATCTACTCGAAAATGACAACACGTCAACAGTGGATGCTCTGCCTCGGTCCCTTGATGCAAACCTACAGTAAACTCACCCTCCATCCCAACACGGATACCTCAGCCCGACAACGCCATAGCGTTGTACTATGAGAAAGCAAATGAGATTCAACTAGTATCAACCCAAAACCGCAAGCTATCAGAGGATTTTGTGTCTCACCAGCTGTAACAGTTTCCCCTCGATTCTCTACTTGATTATGCCAGCCTTGTTAAAAATTCTCCCGGCTGAAATCACTGTTTTCGTGTCACAGCCAGGTCCCCCCAGTAGGAGCCCTATCAGGCTGGATTTGTCTCAGTCGCTGAGTGAAGAAGGGCTCGGCTCCCCGTGCTTAGCCACGTTCTGTCAGCTGGCTGCAGACTTGGGTAATTAGGATATTGCATTGGCGTGCCGCGACAGAGACAGGGACGCACGCCAAGTGCGCTCGCCGGATTTGTAAACTGCGGTGGGACACCTAAGCTGCTGTCAATTTGATTGTTTATGAGACTTGTTTGCAGATGCATAGACTTAATAGCCTATGAACACGCATTTTCTTTAAAAAATAAGAACCGAAATAGTTAGAATGAGATGTTTATCAGACAGTCCCTAGCAGCATGGAAAACACACTTAGAACATGTGCAATGCCAGACCTTTAAGGTAGCACATGCTTGAAGGTATGCATAAATCAATGTCTGGACTATTTTCCCCAACAATTGGAAGAGAGAGAGAGAGAGAGATAATGGAAGTGAGGAACACTACAAGCCTTAAAACCAGGGGTTAAACAGCTGACACGAATGAGGTGTTGTGTCTGCTTAGCAAAGGGTGCAGGATGACAGGAACATCTGGCTAGCCAGGTGTTTACAGGGCCCCTGGAACCTTTACGTACCCAACGGTTTGGTGATTCACTGTGGCACTTACCAGTTACCATGTGCAAGAATGCTAATTGAACAGAGATTTTCTTTGGTCCACTCCAAGCTTTCCCTGTGTACCTCCACACTCCATTCTTCCTCTTTCTCTTTCTTTATTGTAATAACTATAAACTCCTTTAACCACTATAGCGTTCCCGTTTGTCCTCACAACAGGGCAACTGTATCATCTTTGACACGTAAAATGAATCAACATTTTAATTGGTTAGTTTGAACACACTCATGCGTGTGTTCTAATTAACGTCTGCTCCGAGTCCCACTCTTTTGCTTTGACCCCCACCGCCCCGTGTTTGGAAAAGGCCTCAGGACGTGAGTGCAGGGTGCTGACACAAAGCACAGGTTGGCTTTGCACCGTCTCGTTCGGTGGTGCCTCTTGTCCTGGCTCATCTGCATAGAGACTGGCTGCCCGGGCTTCAGTTGTCTTAGCCTGGATCACTTAGAGATGCAGCAGAGCTCGGCCCCCCCCCCCCCCCCCCCCCCCCCCCACCTCTTATATAATAGCTTTGCATAAATCTCTCAGGAAGGTCCTCTCTCAGTGCGGCTGAAAAACCTAATAAGGAAATCCTCTGGTTAAAAAAAAAAGGCTTTTTAACTTATTGATTTCCATGCGAAATACATACAATTACTTCCCCATGCAAACAAAGTTGGAGTTAAACATTTAAAGTACTGATGCAGTTTTAATAACACCCTCTTTTAAGGGTATATCTGCCAAGAGTTATGGTTTCAGGTAATGAGGTGCTTTAAGTTGAACCGTTAAACATAGCACACTTTACTAGATCCTTCCGAATGGGAATCAGATGCTAATGTAACTCCAAGTGTCAGATTCAGTCCAGTGAGCAGACTCTTCATTTTTTTTTCATCCCTTTAATCCGAGTTTGTGCATTTTATTGCAAAGCACTGTCTAGAGAAGGGATCATGTTCTTTAAAGTGTGGACAACCAATTAACAGCCAGCGGAGATTAATTACATAGGAAAACAGCTTCACCTGTGTTTGTTCTGGAAAAGCGCAGCATGGAACCAGTCATGTAAACTTCTTACAATCTAATCTATTTCACAAATCCAGCAGGCGCGGATTCAGACTCAGCAGCCAAAATGTTCAGTTTATCACCATCGTGAACAAAGTAAAAGGCATGAGTATGGAAAATGTCCAAACAATTGATATGCTGACTTTTAAAATAAACTTTCTCAAGCACGATTGTTCCAAATTACTTTTTGTTTTGTTTTTTTGCTGTCCTTAACAGTGTGGGAGTGGGGAACTTTTAAATAACAGCAGGTTCATCAAAAAATGTAAAGTACTTGCTATATCGATGCAACAGTAAAGTGCAAACACAACTAAAAGAGGAGTGTACTCAGAGCAGCAAGAGAGATGTTTACTTTTGCAGTCAGCAAAAGCAAAATATCTAATAATTGTGGAAAAAAACCCTATAAAAAACCTGGACCTTACCTGGACCCTATGGAGAACTTAACAACAAATTACATCATACTGTAGATACCAATATCACTATGAGTTATCTATAAACAACTTTTTGATAATTATTGAACAACCATAATTGTTATTTCCTTTAAAAAAATTGTTTTCATTACAAACAGCCTGTTTCCTCCTTATTATTTACCCAAACTAACAGTTCTCCAGTGGTCTACTGTGCTTTGTTATTGACCAGAAACTAGTTACAACATGAAGGTAAAGTTACAAACACCATAAAGCCAAACTTAGAGTGAAAGAATGGTAATGGTCAGGTAAAATACGATTGGTTCTTTTTCAACATTTGGACCTCCATGTTTTCCTAGAAGGAAAGCACATGGTGAAAACAGACCAAAAACTTCCTGGCCATGTTCAACCGTGTCTGCGTCGATGGGACAGGTAAGGCAAGGTCAGCCCTGTCAAGGCAGCCCAGCCGACAGTGTCCTTTCCACTAAAGCTTGTGTTACTGCCTGGTTAATACAATAGGCCACCTCCAGACATCACTTGCCAGGCTGGCCATCCCTCTTTGCAGGCGGGTAACCTTTAAAGGGCAAAGCAGATGTGGGCCTCTCAGTTGGGGAAAGCCCAGAAGGGGGTGGTCAAGGGGGGTAGTTCCTGCAAGAGGGAATGCCAAGTAGTCGCTCAGCCAGCTACTGTAAGGGCTCAGGCAGCCACTCTGGATTCCTTGCACGCCTTCCCCCACCAGCCCGACATGTTTTCAAGTGTGACTGATAAGTTTCCAAATTTGTGCAAACAGTCAAAATGTGTATGGCGAATGGTGATAATTCGGCTCAGGCGGTGAGCGGAGAGCGCTTCTTACCTCTCCTACTTACTGGATAGATAGATCTGAGGGCTAAAGGGGATTCCGGAAAAGTTAGAAGGGCTGACCGTTTGAAATGGCAAGCTCGTTTTGACTGGCTCTAGTCATGAGTCTCCGGTTGTAGAAATCTATTTGGAGCTGCAGCCTTCCCCTGGCTGGGGTTACACCTACAAGACCACAGTGGTACTCGATAGTGTGAGACATTGTCACAATAGGTGTTGTATCAGAACAAAACGGGGACCAAACGTCTGTACCCCTCTTGTAGTGCCCTTAAGTTATCACAATTCAGACAAGGCAGGCCAGTAGTGCTACCATGCCATCTTGACGTGACCAATGGACTGAGACAAATAGTCGTGCCTCCTCCTGTCTCTAAATCTTAAGAGCTTCCATTTGAATTTCCTGGTTCTCTTAAGAAAAAAACAAAACAGTTCTGAATGCAGGCCTTGCGGTCCAGCGGTGGCCTGGCTGTGATGGGTTCTGTCTGATCTAGGCACGGTGCTGTGATGAGGACTGGCAGCGATGGGATTTAGGCCCCGGCAAACACTAACGCAGATGGATTGAGAGGCATGATGCAGGATCCTCAGAGACGCGCACAGAGGGCAGGGATGAAATTCAATCATGACTTGCTTTTCCTTGTTGCCGACTTGTCTTTCACTTTGAATGACACACAAAGCCCGCTTGAAAGGGGGAAGAGCCACCGTGCTGGTGCTGTTTGTGCATGTCTAAATTGTATAATGTCTCTGATCATTCAGATGCATAACTGCATAACTGGTACAGTAAAATAAATATTTTTTACAAAATTACCATTATTTTTATAGTTATTTTATACATACTGATTCACCATTGTACATTTATTGTTTACATAAGTTGAACAAAACAAGTCTGAGGAAAGGAAATCATTCTTTTCAAAACAACAAGCCTGGGAGGTGTGCGTCACGGAATGTGTACTAAAGTTCACACATCAATAATTGATGCATTCCAAATATGTTTAGAAGGCCCTGTTTGAATTTGCAAAACACCTGTGTGCTTCAGATGGGTTACATTTGGTTTCAATTGGCTGTAGTTGCCTGGAAAGATACACAAAACAATCGTCTCTTGAACCGTCACGTGAAAATACCACTTTTACTCCCACTATCATTCAGGTTTCCTGAAATTTCTCTTTTTGACACAAGATGGCAGTCATGACATACTTTAGATAAATGTTATGAAATGGTCTGAATATAAAGACGTATAATTTGTGTTGTGGAGATTAGATTCAGAAACACAAACATTAAATTGGAACATTCATATTAGAAAAGTGTCTACAAGAATTCATGAACATATACGAAAGAAGGTCCCGGATGTATGTGCAGCAAGCATTTGAGCAAAAAAAAGGCAAAGATTAAGTGGTGAGGAGGGTCATTCCTTTCTGTACTGAAAGGATGAAGTGTGGATAACGAAAAGGCTGGCGATTACAAGCTAGAAAGATTAAGGGAAAGAGAGAGAGAGAGAGAGAGAACGATAGGGACAGAGAGCCAGTGAGAAAAAGAGAGTGGGGGTGGGGGGTGGGGGGGGGGGTCTCAAAGCCCACAGTGACATATTTTGCATAATCACATGTTACTTCTCGTTTGGCTGTTCCTCGGCTCAGGCACCTAAAGTGTTGCATCTGTTTACAAGCATGCCACTTTGCCGAGGAGCAAAGAACCACTCCTTATTCATGAGATCTCATAAGGGTCTCCAGCTGGAAAAATAGAGTGAGGGGACGAGGAGAAGCAGAACCGATGCTCCATTGCCTTTCATTCGCACAGGGTGTTTTAACAAGGGACTGAACCCAACCCACCCCCACTGTCACTCTGAAAGCAAAATTATTTCTTTTCAGGTGCAAATTGAGTTTGATTTCAGATAGTGTATGACATCTGTTCGGTGCAATGTTTTTTTTTGTTTATTTGATTGCCTCTTTCAATAATAGTTCATGTCTTAATATTCTTCTATTTTAAAGGAGAGATAGAGAGAGATGCAGGATGTATGAAATGGAAGACGGGGATATATACATATATATATATATATATATATATATATATATATATATATATATATATATATATATATATATATATATATATATATATATATATATATATATATATATATATATATATATATATATATATATATATATATATATATATATATATATATATATATATACTGTATATATTATTTGATTAATGTAGATTGTTTGATCAATTACAACTCTTACGTGAGTCTGAGTAACTTTAAAGAACATAGTGGTAGCTGATCATTATCGTTATGTTGCTACATGCTGCGAGGCTGTTAGGTGTGGTCACATTCATCATGATACCTTATAAGACAATCATGCATGGCCTGTAAACTCTGGAGCACGCTTGTTACATTAAATATCTTCAAACCTCATCGCCCGTACTGCGACATAAATCAACCCTTTAAATTTGTAATTTTCCGGGGTTTTTTCCTATCAAAATTGCTGCTTCTATCCACACAACTTTTCGTAAATGTTCTAAATGAGAGAAAGAGAAAAGCCAAGGGCAGACATATGCAAATCAAAAGCGGAGATGCTGAATGACTCTCATTAAAATACCAGAAGCTGTTGATGAAAAAATAAAAACACCCAAATAAAACAAGAGGTGCGGTTGAAGGAAAATATGGAGTTTTTCTCCGCTCTGTGCTCTGTTGACACACAGGAGAAAATGAAGATATACTAGGTGGGCTTTTATTCATTGGATGTCCCAGATGAATAAAGATCAAATTATGTGTTTATGAGTTTCGCTGTCTCTCCTGACATTTATATGAGCTGGAGGCCGAGCTCAAAGTGATTTATGTTTACAGCGTGAGGAAAAACAAATGAAGTAGACCGAAGCCTTATTCAAATGTTCCTTCAACGCAAAGGCAAAGCTGGGAGGACTGGTAGCATGAAGTTTCCCCTAGAGGGTAAAGGACTAGGCAGTAGCTGAGGTCGCAGTTCGGGGCTATGTTGGAGTGTGCTGAATTCAGGGTCAGTGTGTAAACAAATCTCTCCTCAAACATGCCCATCGATGGAGGCGGCAACAGGGATGCAGTAACTCTGGTCTCCACTTGGTGGCAGCCAAGCACAATGTTTTGGAGCTAGGTCTGCCCAACCTCAGACGGACTGGCTGCGTTAGTCATAGAAACGACAAAATCCGGAAGGCAGGAGGAGGAGGAGATGAGGAGAGGCCATCCATAATGTATGTGATCAGTCAGACCCTTAGCACTCTTGTCGCTGTAAAAAAAAGCCAGGATAAAGATGCATATTTACTGAAGGGGGGGGTGGGGGGTGTTAGGAGACTAATAATGGCACATATGACTGTGGTCATGTGAGTGAAGAGAAAGCTGTCTGGGGTTTCACTAAGGAAAACAACTCCACAAAAAAACAAAAAACAACTGGGGCTGATTTTAAAGGTACGCCATGGTTCAAAAACTACTGAATACTATGGCGTCATATTTAGCCCATGTCATCTTCACTGTTAAGGGATGACTACACACTGCGTATTTTCAGCCTAAGTATTGTCGAGATCCTCGTTACCTCTTAATGTACCTCTAAAGACTCCCATAAGGGTAACAATGCCTCGTGTGGTTTTGCATAATAAATGATTAGAGGTCTTTATTCTGTTATTTGCACACGGATGGAATAAAGCACATCTTTATGCTCCCCCCCTCTCTTTCTCTTCTGCTTTTCACTACCCAGGACTTCAAAAAGGCAGTGGCTTTGCACTCATTTCAGAGAGGGATGAGCTTATCTTACAATGGAGCTTAGTGGGAATATGGATGGGAAGAGTTTAGCATATTTTTCCTCCTCTTTTCATCACTTCAGTTGAGCTGATTTGCAGCGCGCTCCGATGTACTTTTTGTCCGTGGGCGCCAGAGATTCCCCATCTCCTCACTCGGAAGGTGTTTATAATTTGTACCTTTACCTTTCAAGGGTCAGTATGCTTACAGTACAGCTGCGAACTTTGTAGCGGTATCTTCTGCTCTGGGAAGTACTGAATAGGACAGGAGCAGCAGGAAAAAGCATTATACTTTTTTTTGTATTTCTTAAAACATCTTTGTGGGTGAGTCACAAATAGACCTGTCCTGAATGGAACTACAAATGTGTACGCCTCAGCCGAGGTGGTCCACCTTCTTCTCTGTTGTCCCATGAGTGAGGTGGTGGGCCCGCCTCCCCTTTAGAACCCGTTCCATGTAGACACGTCCTCCAAAGCCAGAACCCCACCTGACCCCTCGCTACCCTTTTCGTGAACTCACCTGGATGTAACGTGGGGGGGGGGGGGGGGGGGGGCTCTTTCCCTGTCTGGCTCTCTATGCGTCCTACAGAGGAAGGGATGGAATGTGGATGGAAGGTGTGCGCAGCCGTAGTCTCAGCGGGAGATCGCGGAGGATCTTCAAAGGAGACGGAGATGAGAGCTGACCAGATGGCTCGTCCTAGCAGAGGATATCCTATGTAAAATATGCAGCGTTTCCGTGACCCCAGCCATCTAGACATATTTCTGCAAATGTGTGCTCACGAACACTTGAACTAGACGGTGTTAGCGAAGACATTGCTGTCAAAAAAAGATACTGATGTTATATTCTTGTAAGGCAGGGGGTGGGTGGGGGCAAAGCATGCAATCATGGTGAACTAAGAGGCGTGGAAGAATTGGATGGCTTTGGAGATCTGGACTCTGATTTCGATTTTCCTCTTCTTTCATCCAAAATCAGTGAATCATGAGAATACTAAACAGGCAAATATATAAATGGGCATGCAAATGAACCAGCGGGGCCATTGGGCTTCCAAGGCAGAGGCGGAGCCGTGCCTCGTTGATTAACAATAGCTCCGTGCGGCTCGGGCTGTTTATATTGGCGGGGGAATCTAAAACCAAGCGTTAAGAGCAGAGGAATATTAAAAGGTTCCACTCAACTTCTACTGCTACCAAAACATTTGTTTTGCTTTGTGAGGTGAACATCCTTCTTATAGCCTACTCCTACACAGTATCTCATTAGTTCAATTTTTTTTATATAGGCTACAGTCTATGAGGTTTCCCTACATCTGTTTGCTTATTTAACAAGAAGCGCAACAACAACGTTCTGGATTTAAAAAGATAAACTGGTGAGAAGTGGACCTATGAAGTTGTCTTACACGATAGATTTATCTTTATGACTGTCGAGATGTTCTGGGCAGCTGTGCAACATATGAAAAATGCCAGCTTGTCCACAGCCATAGCTTCGGTTGAAGGATTATCGGCTGACAGGCAGAGCTGGGAGCAAGTAGCATCCAAGATATTCCAAGGTTTCCCTAATTCCTCACCGCATAGAACAAATCGCTCCCTAATTTACATTGATCATGCTCGAAATGCATATGCATATGTGCTCATCTGCATAGCTCAGAGATATGCCGTTTGGCATCCTACCGGTAGATAATGATGACAAGCACGGCTTCGTGAGAATTTCAATAAGTACTTCATGAAATACTTTTATAGCTGATTCATGTTTTTTCTTTTTTATGTTCACCCGGTTTCTGATTATTCTTGTACTAAACAACCGTGCGAACTAGTGCACACCACAAACACACGTAGCCTCATTAATTGCAAGTTTCATACAAAATTAGTCATCATTTCCACTCAACATTCATTCATATGTTAGAAGGAACTTTTACCAAGTGTTAAAAATATCCCCCTGTATTTTAAGAAAGCACTTGTTGTAGATGAAAGATTTATTTTATATCCAGCAGGCCTTGATCCTAGACCTACATGGTGGACTCCTAGACAGAGCCAAAACAAATTACATGGTGGGTTCAGCATGAGAGGCTGCTGTAGGGAGTAGTATGCTCTCTCTCTCCCTCTCTCTCTCTCTCTCTGTGTGTGTGTGTGTGTGTGTGTGTGTGTGTGTGTGTGCTCCTTTGTACCACATGTGCGAGTCCACTCGCCACTCACCGACTGATAACACCAAATAACCCAGTCCATTGTTATCTTCCCTTTAATTCTTCACTCCTTGTCACGAGCCATTCAATACCAGGCCTCGTAATCCCCACTTCTTATTTTCTCCCCTGTCCGTGCTCTGTGTCCGATTTCATACGCCCTCCTCCCCGTGCCTCGACCGGGGGTCAGGGAATCTTCCCCAACAGACGGGATGAAAGTGTTGCTGTCTTGGAGTGCTGCTTTCAGATAAGCCTCCGTCGCCTTGTGAAAGTGACAGCGGTCCCTGTTGCTATTATTCTCATCACTAGCTGAGAAGCTTGAGAAGCAGGCACCCCCCCCCCCCCCCAAACCTCAACCCAGCCGTCTATCTTTTGTTATCTCTGCTTCAGAGGTGGCAAACATCTTGCTTGTGGCTGTGGAGTGTTTGTGTAGAAAACAGAGACACACCGGCTGCTGTGAATATCTTGGTTTTCCTCAGATCCTCCTTGCCTGCTGGCACAGTACCAAAGACTGTACACGCCAAATATTGGTAAAACTGTGAGTAAATGATATCAGAATGCCATGCTGCAGAAATGTTCCCTTTGACGAATGAACATTTTGATAACGATACATTAGGGGGTAAAAAGATATGAAGTCACGCTCAATACAAATTACAATGAACATTATATGAACAATGAACTCTTGCTCTAGAAAATTCTAAATTACATTTTCATTTCAAATGTCAGACTCACTTCACCATACACAATAAAAAAGGGAGCCCTCGGTTTGTAACAGAAAATTAAGATGTCAATTAAAATGATCCAACCGACTCACAGCGAGGGTTCAAAAAAAAAAAAAGGCACACAGCCCAAGATGGGCGCTCTCTGAGATGACTGCCTGAAGAGGAGGAGAGGTGCACTTTGAAGTTTGTTCCACCTGGACTGCCTCCCCGTGATCTCCCCAAGGAGTGGAAATGGAGCTGAGGGCAATATCAGCACACACCTCAGCTCCCCTCTCCCCTCTACCCCTCTCTCCGCGCCGCATCTCCTGTCACTCACAGCACGCGAACACATGTGGATGACAGTCCACAAAGCTGTTCGGTGCCCTTAGTCCCTCTCATATTTCCCCCAACTCTGTTATTTATTCATCTCTGTCCTGACTTGACAGTTATAGATTCGTTTGATGATCGGATATCCACAGAGACGTTGGTGTCCAATCGAAAATCCCTGAGGGAAAACTATGTTTTTTGTTTTTTTCAATTATCCAAATCTTTGGAAGAAGAAGGAACAGTACCCCCAAATGTCTCCAAATGTATATCTACGTTAGCTGAATTTACGTCAATGACAAGGGAAATTGCTTCACATCTGTATTTAAAGCCATATTTCCATTATTCAATGTATCTATGTTGTGAGCAGGGTGTCTTAAAGGGAATGATCCTGACCAGACACCGGCCCTTATGGGAGCAGAACCTGTTGATAACACCACATTTGGCTGACTAAAAACAAAACCCAAGTTCTTATTACGCTGAATTCCACTTCATTTAAAAGAAATGTGACCAAGGAGCCGAAATGGTCCATTCCATTCAAGGGAACACACCAAGAGATAACTAGCATATAGATGACTTCATTTTCCCCCACTCGGGGAGGACTTGAGTCCTCTGGAACTGAAGAACCAGCATGGGGCCAGGCCAATAGCCAATGTGGGTGGAGTGGAAGGACAGTGTTGTGATTTTTGGAGAGTGTACCAGTTTGTTGTTAATGAGGGGTGATACAGAGAACACACACACACACGCACACACACACACACACACACACACACACACACACACACACACACACACACACACACACACACACACACACACAAGCTCATTAAGTGGGTTACGGCTTTGGAAAGTTCTTTCAAAATCACCCAAGGACACTGTGCAATAGTGTTCACTTTGTAGGAAAGTTACAATAGACATAGAATGAGATTCAAACTAATGAGCCTCCCTTTTGTGGTAATTTAGCCATCAAGCTGATAGAAAACTAGTATACAAATGAAGTAAATGGCATAAGGTACAGGGAAATGTTCATGTTCTGTACAGGTTCATTTAGTTGACTGAGATATGTCAAAAAGTAAAAGGATTTAAAGAACTGAAAATGACCAAAATAATATTGAAATAATCTACTTGGAGGGAATTTTGTGGTAGAGTTGTTAAAGAACAAAACATTATGTAACTATTGCCTATTCTTTTTACATTTATAATAGCCTTAGAGATGTTTTCTTTTCTTTTTCATCTTGTAGCCTTTGTGTGAATTTTTTTCTTTGAAATATCAACTATGGTATTTTTCTTCCCCTGGAAAATAGTAAAATTAGTTTGGTGCCTCATTAAAACTTTCTTTTCCTGTTTTCAGAAACATAATTTCCAGAAAACTAGAATAATATGGATTGTTGTGAAAGTCTTTGCTGTTATCTGAAAATATATTAGCTCAACACACCTCCCTTGAAAGAGCCTCGTTTTTCCTAGCTAGCTGAAAAAACACGTTTTAATACCTTCTTTTTCATTTGTCTGACACCAGCTACTTACCTCAGTCTCCAACAGAGATATTCTTTGAAATATTTAAACACTCCACCAACGAAGACATGTGACTTTGAGTTTAAACTTTAAAACCATAGAATTTAAGTAATACCGCATGTCAGCAGAAAACCAAGTGACATGAGCAACTGACATGGTCTAAAGGTAGCAGTCTTATATTGCCACATGAAAGCCTTGATTTTATTTGTGATGAATTATCAGGCATTTTTTAAATTAGCCTTTGTATTTCAAGTCTAATGTCAATCTTAAAGCGTTAAAATTTTTATGACCTTGCTGCCTATTCTACAAAGCTGAGGAAAAAAAGGAGTACAGTTGTCTAACTTCAGAATTATGAGTGTCAATCTAAACCAGAAGCAATTTGCCAAATGCTAAACAGAACCAGCCTTGTGTATTCCCATCTGAGCTCCTGCACATTCACCCTGCACAATCCCTCCCATGAATAATGCAAATTGTGTTTGAATTATTAATGCAGATTTTTGCACACAATCTTGAGGCCTATTATCAAGATCCAGGCAGGATTTTATATAATTTAGACAGATTAGATAGATCCGGACATCTGGCGCTATTGAAATGGCACACCAACGGATGGGTTACGGTGATTAGGAAAATATCATCTCTCTCCAGGTTGCCGGCAATGCCGATGAAGTCAAAGGTTGCATTACAGCACTTTTCCATATGAATGAGTTCCGGCAAGCATTGAAGCATTGTTTTCCAACTTCTCTTTGGAGAACTGAGGAGACTTGACCATGGGCTTAAATGTCAGCTCCCCCGACGTCTAATCTCGAGGGACATCCTAAAGTCCAGCGTTGCTTAGGAATGAGACTAGAAGGGACTGGGGCGTACAGCACCCCACACCAGCCTCCATTTGTGAAAGGTCGACATCTAGACACCCTGCCTTATGAGCACTCAAATAACCACTTATCTTTTGATAGCCCACAAACTAGGTAATCCTCTTATATGACACCCATAGCCGACACTCATTACATCCACTACGCCCTCCGCAGAGAAGGAGGGTACAGAAACAGACATATCATGTCAAGATAAGTTCCCCCCATTTCATAAGAAGTATGAATCTCTCCTGTGAAAAACAACAGCACAAACACAGGCAATTTCCAAAAGAGAAGCCCTTCACCCTCCAGGATTATCTGGTCACCCATCCGAAAAGACAGAACCCATCACTTGACACCACCGGCTCCCCGTGTAGAGAGAAATCGAGTGGATCTTTTTGGAAAAGACAACTGGCTACCTACTCACACAGTTGTCTTTTTTGTCGGTCTGTCTTATCTCCATGGTTTATTTCTGATCACAGCGTGCCTCAAACTCCCATGACAAATTACAAAAAGGAAAGATTCCCCGGATGCCAGATAGAGAGAGAGAAAGCGAGAGAGAAAGAGAGAGAGAGATAGAGAGATAAAGAGAGAGAGAGAGAGAGAGAGAGAGAGAGAGAGAGAGAGAGAGAGAGAGAGAGAGAGAGAGAGAGAGAGAGAGAGAGAGAGGCAAAGAGAGAGGCATTGAGAGATGCATTGCATAAGAAAGGATAACGTAAAGACCAAATGAGTCAGGCATCAATTAACATGTAAGTGGAGCTTTCTCTGCCCCAGATACAGTTAAAAGACACATCACCAAAAGTCCATTTCTAGTGCTGCCATTCAGACATTAGTCAATTGGACGGTTTCAACACCTCAAAATGTAAATTTAAGATCCCCCTCGATTAAATTAACAATTCCATAGAGAAGACCAAAAAGCCTGGGGATGGCAGGAAAGTGGAATGGCTTAAACTGTGGAAATACAAAGTGTAATATGTTCTTAGTTTGGTTCAAAATTACAACATGTTTTACCTCGAATACAGTATCAGTTATTTCTGGCAAGGTTTCAGTGGTATGAAATTATAATTTGTATAAAAAACCCACTCCTGCCAATCCATGTTTGACATCGGAGGTGACAATGTACTTGTGATCTAATTGTGTTTGATTCAGAATAAGGGTAGGAGCAACATGCTGTGTGCACATAACCTTTTACTTTAATCTCACAGATTTATGAACTGCTTAAGATAACCTGCCTGGCAAGCAGTACCAAATCGGTTTCCACTCTTCTGTCAGAAAACCTGCCTGGCTATTTATATGAATATTAAATATAATAATATATAAAAAATGTGTCTTACATATTGTCTTAACAAATAGATTTACTATATTAAAACAATTTGCCAACAAAAAGAAATTAAGGCAATTGTACGATTAAGGAGTGCACAGAATTTCTTATTTGTGTGAAGGGCGATGAGAACACTTTAAGTTCTTTCTTACATAATTTCTTACAGAAGTGACATGTCGATTTGATAGACCTAAACATTTTGTTTGTGTATTTGGGCATGGTAAATGAAATACACTTTGATTGATCTATCATCCAGCATTTCAAATCCAGAGTGTTTCAAACTGTCATAAAGTTTCGTAATTATGTAAAAATGTAAATACGCTTTCTGTGGTATACCAAGCAAATCGTTGTTGATCGTTAAAAGGCTATTAGAAAGTAGTTATGGCTTATTGCCCACAAAATACAGTAAAATGTAAGCTACTATTACACAAATTCATTAAGATGGCTCCTTGTAAAGAAGTGGAACCAAGCAGGAATAATGAATGTGAACATTCTTTTGGAGTTCTATTTGAACTCTCAACAAAAATCAAGGGCAGATTATTTTTTGTGTTTTCCAGGACCATCTACTCACCTATTCACTCTCTTCCTGATCCACCATCTTCTCTGCTCTTTCCAGAGTGTCTCACCTACAACCTACAGGTCTTCCTGGTTTTTCTCCACTTTTTGACTGCCTATTAAATCCAAATAGATTTGACAGGTTTATTTTCACTGTGGTAGATAAAATCATTACTGTCCTATTCCTTTTGACGCTGCTGTCTGGGCCCCCAACAGGGCCAGTTATTTGTGAGGGGGCTCTTAAGCTGTCGGTTTTAAGGATTGATGGGACTGTTTACAGTATTCTATCCGGGGAACGGGGAGGGAACACCTTCCTATGTGGTGGACAGTTCCTAGCAAAATAGACCAAATTATCAAATCAGCAAACGTTCTTACTCAGATCTGCTTTAAGAGTCAAGGTGTACAACTTGACTCACACTTTTACACAAAAGGCCTCTAACAGATGGTACACAACATATTTGGACCAGTACAATGATACACATTTAACAAAATCAAAGCTATAAGTCTAACATGCATGTGTAAGGCATTATGATTTTTTTTACATTTTAATTGTTGCAATAAGTATACAATAGTTTGCTTGTGACCGTGTGGAAATTTGAGTGTGTGTGTGGGTGTGTCGTCCTTTGAGAAGTGTGACAGTCCAGTTACCAGAGGCATACAGTCTTATTCATTGGTATAAATAGCCCCCCTATGGTGCTGAAACCAATGTCCTACACGTTGCCACCCACTATCCTGCTTTGAGCACTGCTGAAAGTTTTTTTTAACGAGCCGAGCAGGGAATTTCGTTGTGTAAGCTTTTATTCTCAATTAAGCAAAAAAAGCCATGATTCCGTTTTCCAGCGCCACAGATAATAAATTGAAATTATACTCTATTCTTTTCCTTTCGGGCCAATTATAGATCTTGCTCGGCCTGGACTGTGATTCGTATTTAATCAGATACATAAATAAGAAATGGGTGGAGGAGGGCGCGGCCACTCTGTTCTCTGTAGCCGGTGGTGCAGGAGACAGGGGAGGTGACAGGGGTAGGCTTAGCGTAGCCCAATAACCAGAACACCCCGTAGAGTTTAGCATACCTTGTGAAGCTACAGATTCCACTACATACATTTATCTCTTTTGACCAAACTAATAGCCCCGCCCTCCCTGCTGTATCTCGGCTCGCTGGGAAGCTGTGAAGGGGCGAAGCTGAAGTGTTCTGCTAAGTAGCAAAGAGGGCGTAGAAAGATCTAGCCCAACTTGTCAGGCTAATTGGGTGTGTTTTTAGCTATTTGTTTGGCAACCTAAAAAGTTTTAATATTACTAGCACTGCACTGCAGTGGACATGGTACAGCTTTGTACGAATGTGGACACAAAATTATTGTTTTTTAATTGAGCACAACTCTTTCTTGTCATGCACTTTCTACTCTACCTGCATCAAATCAGCTGTTATTTTATTCTCAAGGTAATAACATATTTTCTTCTCATTGGCATGCCCTCAGAGAAAGCAGGGTACAAGGTCACCCTAACTTTCAGAACTTCAATCTCACAGTCCTCAAGTCTCCAAGAATAATGAGCGGCGTATTATAGGCCAAACACAGCCATTCTTCTACTAAGTGCCAATTTATGGAAATGAGAAGTGCACTTTCCACCTCACCTTGAGAACCCCTGCGTTAATCCTTGCTGCCCGACCTGTTTTCACCCCCACATTACACTATTTCATTAGAGTTTAATCCCTGCCAGCCAAAAAGCAACCTGTAATTAGGAATCATCTTGCTCGGGTGAGCAAAAAGTTTAGTGACGCCACTTATGCTGGGATTCAGCTGGCTTTTCAACCATATTTGCCTAGTGTCTTGTATTTTTGCCAGATCATGTGTTTAAATGCTTGATCCTTTTTATTAATAGTTTGACGTGTCCATATATATATATATATATATATATATATATATATATATATAAAAATAATACGTTATCATATTTCACACATACATGCTGGTCCGAAGTTCTAAACATTATGGTTTTAAAGTTCAAACGAAAACTCATCTAGAACATGCCATGAATGTAGACCTATTTCCATTCTGTCTTTGTGGATCAGGCCAGAAAGCAATGAAGCAATATAATGTTGCCATATGCTGCTCCCAAAAAGCAAAGTGGACAAAAGAAAAAAAAAACTCCTTTGGCCCTAGGAAGACGAGCAACCGTCCCACTCATATCAGAGACCAAGTCATTTCCCCAGACGCTTCGCCTCATTTTCTTGATCTCTCATCCGTTAATGAGGTCCCTGTCTGTTAGCTCAGCTTACTTCTGTCTGACTGGAGCCGCGCGGCCCAGGTTCATTTACATGAAGCTCCGCCGACACTAATGTAATGGAAACACAAAACACCTCCGCTGTGCCTTTTGTACATCGTCCAAACAACTCGCGCTGGCCTAGCGCAATCCGTCAGCGCACGGGGCTCAGGTGCATCTCGGAAAAAAAAACCCACCCTTTGTTACGTCTGGCTGGTTTTTAGAAACAAGGTAATGCGAGCTGTTTTGCCGTGGAGTTATCAAGTCCTCTCGCACACATCGGGTGTGGGACGCGGAATTAACGGCGGACTGCACTGTCGGATGCCAGACTGCATGGATCCAGGTGAGTCACGCTAATGCCTGATGAGAGGAGGCACTGTGTGCTAATGACATCACCTATAGTGATCATCATCAGGTGCTCAAGCGGAAAATAGACGCAGGAGGATACCGGGAATCCGGCAAAACAATGCCGCACAATCCATCATTCCAAACAGAATTATCCGTCTCCCCGATCCCCTCTCATTGTTCCCGTCCCCACAATTTTTTTGAAATAGAATCATTAAAGAGGCTTCTCCGCTCGGCCCCTCACCTCCCGCTCTCCTCCCACTCTCTTCGCTCCCTACGTTTTGTCCCGGCTGTCATTCTTCCCCGCTCTCTCATTTGCCCCTTTGTTTAATTTCTTCTGTAGGCACACGAAGATTAATTGGGCTTCTCCTTTAACTTTCCCCGCTCTCCCTTTTTTCCCGGTCTGTCCTTCTCTCTCTCTCCCAGGCATGCCTCTCATCATCTTTTCATTAAAGGTACCTCTGCCCCTATGCATTATTCCGCTGGAGAGTCTCCGAGCAGGGCTTGTCCTTTATTAGATTGTCGCCAGAGTGCATTCCGCAAACTCATTAAAAAACTATTAAAGCAGATTTTGTGGCTACACCATACGCACCGCGGTGTGTGCAGTCCACTCGGAATGTCGCGTAAACAGGATGGATTGTGGGCCTTTAAGCTTGCTTCTGTGTGCTCTGTGTCCCTGTAGATGTGCTCTTTGTTCTCTATGGTTGGTTGGGGGGGGGGGGGGGTTGTTAATGGAGAATGTGTGAATGTTAGTGCCTTTCTTTGTAGGTGTGTATGTGTGATGTGAGAGAATTCTCTAGGTGTCTGGGCCCCTTCCCCCAGACTTTGGTCCCAGCTGTGGTATACCTCCCTCTGGCTGCATCACCACCAGGAATCTCTTTCTGCAAAAGCTGCAGAATGGGAAAGCAATAAAGCAAGCGGGCAATGCCATGCGGAACTGCAAATACATCAAGGGTTCATTCTCCTCCATTTGCCATTATTCATGCATGGCATCCACGGAATGTCACACCTGAGCTATGTGCCTCCCACTTCCCAAGATGTATGGGCATAGTTTTTCATATTTGAAGTTATTTACCTCATCGTTTGTTTTCATTTTTGCTGATGTGGGTCATTTGACAGTTTGGAGTAGTTTCAAATCTTTCTCAAACAAACAGCCATACATTATAGTGACAGGGGTATTTCAACTCAGACGGATGGAGATCCTTTTGCTTTTCCAGTAAAAGCTGGTTTCATTTTTTTTGTTTCTCCTCCACATGGTTTCATATTTTTTTGTATCCTGATTTATATTTTAGGGATGAATATCCACATTTTGGATTCCGTTTCAGAGTCTCTACCTTTAATTTGTAATTGACAGTTGACTTAATACTGTTAATGTTGTTATTTAGTTTATGGAATGTCTACTGTATATCCACTGCATGGTTAGTGCATATTATTGAAAATTCAACTTCACACTATGTTCATGAGTCTGTCATCAGTTATGATCAGTTTGTCTTTAAATAAAGAAACCGTCGGGAAACAATGATATTGACTGATTATACAGTGCAGTGCCTAGTTGACTCCTTGTTTCTGATTGGCATCAAGCTATTGATGACCTCTTCACAAAGGCATGTGTATGAAGTAAACCAGCCTGATTACCATTTTAAATCAATGAGTTTAACAGGCAGGGCTGGTCAATATGCGGTTCCATTCTCAAGATACCTTGATGTGGAAATGTAGCCTTACAGATACAGCACAACCGCACTGTCTGATATGCACATATCACTCCTACCCAAATGTCAGCACCACAGATAAAACGCTGGATGTGGTCTCTTCGACAATCTGTGAAATTGTTTCAAATGAGTGCAGGTAGTAGAAGAATAATACTACTTGGCTTTGCCCTGTGGTGCCTTTCACGTGCATTTACCGTTTATTTTAAATAGTTGCATGGTTGTTTGTTACTTGATGCTAAAAGGGGGATCTCTGCTTTTATCTGAATCTATCATCTTACTTAAAACGTAACCACTTTGCAATTTAGATAATATATATTCACGTCACAGAGAATAACTTGATGTATGATTAACATCAATTACCTCAAACTCTCATTTTAATAGGTGCTAATGTGAAATGTTGTAAAGTCCATGGTTTGTTGTTACGAATGCATTCAAATTTCGTCTAATTTCATTACACATTTTAATGTAATGTGAATGAGGCAAACCATTAACCTTCTATGGCTTAGTCCCTAGGCAAAATATTGTACAAACTAATGAATTTCGATGAGTCTACCTCATAAAATAAACAGACCAACACCAAATGGCGTGTGTGTGTGTTTGTGTATGTTTGTGTGAGTACTGCATGTGTCTATGTGCACAGTGTTGAGATGGAATAAAATAGGCACAATCATGTGACAATAGTGAAGCTAATGGTGTGTAAAATGCGTAGGAGCATGTTTCAATGTTTCACATGGACGGCTACAGTGTGCCAATGTGGTGATGAATGGGGAAAAAATGCTTACAGGGCACAATTAAAAAACGTATTTCACATCGCTCCATTATTAAATGTAATTAAATCTTTAGTTAATCTGCTGACAAATCTTATGAATTCTCGTGAGACAATTTGTAGCTGGCAGCAAGGTGACATGGGATATTCACACCATTTTAATGAACTCACGTTGGGCCTCACCAAGCTTCAAAGCATCAGACGGTTTATACGTCCAAAACCTAAAGCAGCTGTTTTGTTCTATATCAAAGTGTACATATCATCGTGGATATAGTTATAAGTTGTGCAGAGCTGTATAACCCTCTGCTGAGTGCCAGCTCATTTTGTTCCAAAGATTTCCCCACTTCCCCAGCTGAAGGCTACAAAGCAGTCACCCCACATGGCCTTCATATCAACAACCATCTGGACTCCAGTCCAACTTCGAAACAGCTATTCCCTACAGGTCCTTCATATTAAAGTTGAATTAATCTGCAAACTCGTCTGCGTGTAGCGCTCTGTTAAAAAAAACAAAAAACCCAGAGGCAAAGTGGTCTCGGCTCTATGGCCTGTCTGACAACAACCCTCCCCTGAAATCTAACGTGAGGAAGTCGGGGAAACTAATTAATTTCCAGTGGCTGGTATATCCGAAGGAAGAAGCAGCTGTTGTGGAGGTGAGGGGATAAGGAGACAGCAGAGAGAGCCAGACCCTGACGTCCACGTGTTAGCTCACCATGCTTTTACAAGGTGTGCTTCATCTCCGACTCGCGTCACAGGAAACCGCCTCACGGTTTAATCGGCTGATAATTGTCATTGATAGTAGAGAGTGTTATGGTTGCTCCTATTTTGATGAGGCGCTTGACAATGTCGGTAAACGTCTTTTTGATTTCGAATATTTACCGTGTCGTCAAAATAATTGAAGCGTTGGCAAATAATCAAGAGTGCAACACTACAGGAATAATGCATTGTTATTCCTCTTTTGAAAAGAGAAAGGCAGAATCCCCTCATCTTTGAAGCTAAAGTGCTTTTGAGAGATGCCCAATACTTTGGGGCTGGAGATACTTATAACCTCCCTTCCTGCCCCCCTCCCACCATGCTTTCCAGCCCTTTGTTTTTTGTGAAGTGAGCTGTGAACAATGGAGTATCTCCCTATGTATTACACTGACTGTTCCACTCATTTGGGACTCACCCTCCCATCCAGGGTTCAAACAGATGGCGGGGGGTTGTGTATATCTACTGTGGCTGCAAGAGAATGAAAAATAAGTGTGTGTGTGTGTGTGTGTGTGTGCGTGTTGGTACAGTATGTAATAGGGACACACATGCCTCCCTGGAGAAGTCATCAATGTTCGTAGACGTGTCTGTGACATGAAAGCTTGAAAGCCAGCCACTTTGCTGACTAGACAGCCTGAGTCTCAAACGTCTGCTCCCAAGGCAGTCAGCGAGTAGGCCCAAAATCGTTTGGAATCAGCACAACTGACAAACCAAGTGCACCCAAACTCTTGCACATGGGACACACATATTTATTTATATTCTCCAACCAGGTGCAGCAAATGTTAGGTAGAATGGGGTTAGATTAATGTGCAACTAAACAAAGAGGTAATTAATCCTATAACAGCGGCAAGAATCTTTGGTGGCGTGGAGATTCACGGTAATAAGGTTCCAGATTTATTTTCCCCGGGGCAGCACGATCAATAGAGAGGGACACGATGAGATGGGCATAGAAATGTTCCACTCCCTCTATGATGAAAGGAAACACAGCAGCTAATAGCCAAGGTGTCTTGTCGTGGAACAGTCTGTGCTGATCTCCTCCTGCTTGAACCGCAGGCATCTACACTGCCTGACCCCTCTCTTTATTCACAGAACAGAAACTAGGGATCATGGTGATTGAATAACAGTGTTGCTAGACCCATACTTAAGACAGGGCCTTGCCCTCTTTCAAGCGACACCACAAGTTGGAATACGACTGATGTATCTGAGCGACAGTTTGGAGCTTTGGGATATCTCGCCCACATATTGACTGTTTCTCGGAGCACGTAAACATCCAACTACATTTTCATCAATAGGAAACAATAATATTCCAAATCAAATAGAGCTGTCGTACGTTTACAGTAAACTGGATAAGATCCCGTCTTGAGGGTCTGATTTAAATAAATATTGGTAATGTTATTGCCGCTGTCAACAGAAAGCTTAAACTATGCAAAGTAATGACAATGGAGGGAGAGGAGGGGGCAAACACGGGTTGATCCAAATGAAATGAGGCACGCTTTTTGACAACCTATGACTATCAAAGCAACTACACTGCAAGGTGTGAATAAATGTAGTATTCCAAACATAGCTGGGTATGCCTTTATTATGCAGCCTAGATGACTGAAACTAACTTTATGTCCCCGTACACTTGGGACTTTGTTGGATAAGAAAGTTGTTGAGAAGGATAAAGTTAGTGATAAACACGTGTGAATGTGCAAAAGGTGTACCAAGAGAACCGAACGTATCGTATGAACTGCGCAACAAAAGCAATCTAACAGACGGAATAGCTAAATCAAGGCACCAAGGAGAAAACATCCTGACATCAGGATGGGCATTGTAACTCATGGAGGGCTCTGTACAGGCATCGTATACCTTCACTGTTGCACGCGGTGTAATGAATGCGTTTACACGTTATTACATGCTATCTCATATATTCCCCGAACAGAACAGATAATATACAAGTTTCACAGTGCCATCCACCTTTCCTTCATCCAGTGAACAGTCAGAACATATCCAGAGATGTGTACCATAGTGAATGGTAAATGATGATTTCATGTCGTAGCTCCTCTAATTAACCTCAATTTTGATGAATGCCAAACAGCTGCAACCCAGACACGGAAGTTTCTGTGATTGTCTGATCAGAAGACCGAGATGATGCCGACTTTGATGTCGCTTGTTATTTCACAGGGCAAAAAAAATAAAAGACTCACAGGTCTTCCTAGCTGATCACAGTATTTTCTTGATTTTCTTACAATTGAGTCATTTCAGAGAATTACCTCAGATTTTCTGTCAAATACACGTGCACTGTGATTTTCTTTGACTCTTGACTGTACATAGACATTCTTTGTCCAGCCACACTTAGTAGGTCTTCTTTCATTGAATGCTATTATTAGATAGGTAAGTACTGCTGATGGAATGAGTCTGAGGCTCAGATATTTCATGACATTATATTTAGTTCAAAAGGACTGAAATTGTTTTTTGTTCAAAAGGAGTTGAGTACATTGTCTTAAATTAACAAATGAAACCTGTGATTAAACCACAAAACAGCCTTAAGAACAGAACATTATTCAACCAACGTTTTATTCCAAAACCACTTATACTTTATTAAACTATATATTAATAGACATATGCTTATTATATTCCACATGTCCGTATGCTGAATCTGCAGTATGTCTCCATAATGATACAGATACATATCACATGGAAGTAAATCTAATTATATAATAAAGCAAACATTCACGTCAAAAAAGAGAGCAGCAAGAGAGAGACAGAAAGAGAGGAGAGGGAGACAGAAAGAGACGGGCAGAGAGAGACAGAAAGAGAGGAAAGAGAGGAAAAGAAGAGACTGTTAAGCTTTAGAGCTGGTTAGAAATTGACTACAGCTTTACAGGCACTGTGGTGGTAAGACTATGACCTAAAAACTGCTGACCGTGGTGTTTCTGTGGGATTATTGATCCAGTGTACACACACCACAGCAAAAAGCAGGGTAGGGTCCAGGGTTGACGTTAAGGAGAATACCCTGGTCTGTTCAATGACAAGTAGCCATGCAGGTGACTTTAATGATTCACTCTGTTGTTTTGAAAGGAAAACCATTTTGACTGCTGTATTACTTTGCATTGTGTGCTGGCTGGACGTTTCATTTCACATTCCATTGTGTATCAAAGGAAAATAAATCGATTTATCAGGTCGATTTATCATGACAATTAAACAGCAAACTGTTTTTCATGATTTTGATTCTGATTTGAACGGGTTCACCCCATAAACACTTTGAATCAAATCTCTGTACATCATACATTGTGGGTTTCTACTGAGCAAATCAGTTTTTTCAAACGTGGCGATAAAACCCCACAGCGCGACCTTTGGGTTGCAAGGTCACTGAGCACCTTCTTGCTCTTCAATAACCTTTGAACCAGCGCCCTGCCTCCAGCCCAGCACGAGTGCTGAGACGTTTTGGCATCGAACAGACTCCCGAACAACCGAAAGCCGACTATCTCTTCTATCACTCAGGCTTATTGTTAGACTGTAATACAGGCTTCAGAGCGCCGGCAGCCAGGCTAGAAAAGGAATAAAGACCACAGATGATCAGAAGTCTGTGTGTGTCTCACTGCGGCGCTGTTATTTTTGGGGCGGCTGCATGGATAGACGTGAGCAGGGTGTTTTTTTTTTTTCTTCAGGTGCTAGCCCGCTAGCTCATTGGCTTTCTGTCGCCACCCAGGAGATCACCAACCCCAATTGATCTCTTTAAGCGGGGGCCGCTCGCTGCCTTCGCCGCGTTGCAGCGGAACACATTACAATACTGGGCCTGTAGGAGAGGGCTCTGCAGCTGGACTTAAAATGCCTTTCCAAAATGGTTGTGTAAGCTACTGTTATTATTTTGATCGTCAAGGGCTTTCATTTTAACAACGGGTCTGATTTGCAATGAGTGTTCAAATGAGTGGTAAACACTATGTATAGTCCATTAAAATGTGAAATTAAATTGTAAATATTAATACATTTAAATACTGCACAATTGTACAAGTCACTGATCTGTCCTTTCAGTGTAGAGTATCGGTTAATCATAGCTTCGAAGTCTCAAGCAGACAAAATCCGGGCACAGGAAACCAGCCTCTCCTAAGCTTAAGTTCTTGAATGGCATCATGAGGAATGAGGGAAATATAAAGGGAGGCTAACTTTCCTTCGACGGTGGAAGGCCCATCGCCATTCTCTCCATTTACTGGAGTTTTCAAAGGAATATCCAGTAAGCTCTAACAGCTCTTCCTTCATCTTTCATTTTGGAACATGTTGCCTGAGGCATGCGTTTCCCCTCGCCCTGTTTTTAAGTGAAGCCAAAAGAAGAGAAACACCATTTCTGACATCATCCTTCTTCTGATCCTCCCAAAACAAGAAGAGGCTCACCTGTTTACAGACCGTGTTTGTTTTTACCGCCGGCCCTCCCAATCGACCATAGAGCCCACGGTTTGGAGATTTAAAAGAGATGTTCATTGATTGATAAGAACTACATACTACATAATATAATACACAATATACCAAAAAATACCCTCAGTCCTATGAAGCTCGAGTTATGAAACTCATGTTCCAACAAGAAGAACATCCTCATTCTAATGCATGAGCAAAGGCATTAACACAGATGTGCGTGTATGCCCCCCTCCCCCCCACACACACACACATACTGATGGACATACAAGCACACACGTACACACACACACACACACACACACACGTACACATACACAAACACACACACAGATCCACAAAAAGATCACAGGGGTGGTCTCCTGTTCTTCAAAACGAGTTGAGCAATGTTTTCCATTAAATGTGGTATGTGACAAGCTTAGCACTCCATGCGCTGACATAACTTGCGTGGACGCGAGCGTTGTTAGCATGCTGAACAATTATGATGAAACCACCTCACAACAGTAAAAATCCATAGCAAATTCACAAGCTATTGCACGACGACAACACATAAGCCCCTATGGAAACACAAAGACGTTTTCCCATGGGTCTGGTGTGACAACGGCTGTCTCCTTTCAAGTATCTTTCTCATGCTTTGCCACTGCCAAATGCAGGATTTTTGCCACTCTGTTGTCACTCGCCGCCTTGGAATCTTCATGGTAATTGAACCCTTTGGGTAATATATCCTTAATAATTCCACAGCGGAGGAAAAGAGGAATCGTATTTTTTTGGCTGCGAAATAGCGCTCGCCAGAGAGTGTGTAAATCTGGCACGGTAGTCTTCTGATGTCTGGGCTTGGAAAGGCTTTGCGGACAAAAGGGAGAGTGCCTTCTGTGGGAGTTTGGGAGACGTGCAGCGATACTTTGCCAAATGGCTGCTGTTCAGGTGCTTTTATGGCTTAAATGAGGGCACCGAGGTCGGAGCACGGGGCTCCGAGTGGCAAAGTGCGTCTGACGCGCCGCCAGACAGAATAATAACTGGGCTATTGACTGTGTAGAAGACCAGGATCTGTTCCCCTCTACTTCCGGAGGGGAAAGTCAGCTTCACTCTAGTCACCTTCTCTATAGTTAAAATGTATGGACACAAGATTAATTAAAAATCTAAAATCAAACATATACCTAAATTCATTAATTCTATGCATGTATTCTATGATGGCCCTGTAGTAAGCATGAGCAAGCATCTCTTTGAATAGGACCTGAATTAGTTTGTGACACACTGCCTGCCTTAGTGGCCTCTGAACATTTCATTCATGAATATCCATTTGGAGCTCGATCAGTCCCATATGAATAAAATAACTCCCTGACAAAACGGAAAACTAATTAGAGTCCATACATTTTTTTTCTTCTTCTCTCTCTTTAATTATATGTAATGCCCTGAAGGATGTGAAAGGCTACGGCAACCGTCCTGGCCATTTGTTCAAATGCAAAACCGAATGACACTTACACAACGTACACAGGTAACAGTATGGGCAACACACCTGTTAGGTTATGTTGACTTCTGCTAAGAGCCCAGTTGGCTTCCACAGGCCGTTACATGAATAATCATCTCCATTACATCACCAGCAAGAGTCTGTCTGCCACCGAGGGTTCGTCATTGGCGCTGTTTCCCCTCGCCGCTTCCCAGTCTCTCTTCAGACATCAAAGCAGGCGCCTCGCCACAGGGGGCATGCTGTTTCACTGGGAGAGAGAGAGAGAAGGTGCAAAAAAAGACTGGCCGGACATGTTTCTGCCTTCGAGAGCCATCCGGCAGCACTCTTTTCCCAGCATGCTTTTCAGCGAGCATACCCCCCCACCCCAACCCCCCGCCCGGCGGGCTTAACGCGCCGCACCTGTCGCAGGTAATGGGCCGACTCGGGCATCTGTGCTGCCACTCCGCCGAATGCCACATAGCCCAGAGGCTTTGATTAGGTCTACCGAGAGCGCCGGGGAGTTTGGCATTTCTGTCTGAGTCTGCACTTTCCTTCAGGGCAAAAAGAGAGAAACAACAGTATGTTTGCAACCAAAGCAATCGGAGACAGTTCTTCCTTCCAGTTTCTTTTTCTTTTTAAATTTTTTTGGTGGTGGGTCTTCCTGTTTTTTTGGGAAATAATCATTTGAAATAAAGGGAATTATTACCGTGAATATATTACTGTGCAACAACATTGCGTGGCCTTTCCCTTCAGTGTTTAAATCACCCCTGTGTAATAGCCTTGCATTCGCTTTGTATTATCTCTGACCCACGTACAATCGAGATGTGTAGGTAGTGGCGAGTGGGAGGGTTGCTCGGCTGAAGTTGTTATAAATTAAACACAGGCTTGGCAGTAAATATCAGGCTCCCATATAGAGAGTGGCTGAGGATTACTAATGGGCTGCAGCTTAAGATTTGCAGCTCCGGCGGTCTGTCGAGAAAAAATATTAACTGCGCCACGGACGGCAAAACAGAGCTGTGCGTGCCTGATGTGACTGACAGCTAATAAATAACCCATTTCAATTTTTTAAGCATTCACAATGATAAACTTCATGACAGGGTTTCGTGCTCGCCTGTTTTGATACATTAGGCCCTCCCCCCCCCCCCCCCCCACGGAATGACAAAGTGCTGTAGGTATTCATGAGAATCTTTGGAAAGCCCTCTTACAGTGTTAATGTCCCCGGAGTTCGGAGACTAGGCTTAACAGTGGTTTTAAATCCAGGATCCTGAGCCCCTGCAGTGGAACGTAGCGGAGGTTTGTCTTTCATAGCACCTCAGAAATCCCTGTAGGCTCTCCCCAAAACAGTGCATGCCAAAAAGTATTATAGACCGCCTCTACTTCTGAGAGAGGTCTGGAAGAGGTACTTTGGTGAGGAAAGTTGGAACTGCAGTATCATTTCCAATCATTATTATATGCCCTTTTCCTAAACTTGAATGTTTAACGGAAACACAGGCTTGCAGTACCATTCTGACACACAATGGGACTTGAATCCTGAGGGGGAAAAAAAGAAGGAGATGCTTTGCCATATCTATCACAAATGAGCTGGGTCATTTGGCCTAGTGAAAGCCGTTTGAGTATATCAATGGTCCCTCGCCTAAAGCCGATGGGGTTTCAAACACAGAAGGTGTGCTTTGACTTATCCACATGGTTCTCTGTGTGCATTTGGTATGATTGTGTGTGCGTGGTTAAAAAAAAAAAAATTGCTAACGCAGCAACAACAATTCCCGGACCTTCCCATGAGCCATATATGTAGTTTTGACGGATGAAGATGTATTGCTTATCAAGGGCATTGGCCATGTGAGGACACCATTGTGGGAGTAGCGCCTGTTGGGAAGTCCACTCCTATCTGTGCAGAAATAACTGCTGTCACCGTTTTTGTGATGCCTCCATCACTGCATTATTTGTCTTACCTTAATGTGTCACTTTCACAAGCTCACAGACAGGCTCACACACACACCCCCACACACTGGCATACGCACACACACCCACACATACACACACACACATACACACACATACATGGGCACACGCGCACACAAACACACACAAAGGCTACCACAGGAGATTTTGGCAGGCGTTCACCGTCAGTGAAACCATCCAAGGAAAAGACAGAAGAACAGAGAGAAAGAGAAAAAAAAAAGTGTCACAATTCATCCCATCCAGAGCAAAAAAAAAATGGAGAGAAGGAAACGGAGAGTTTACAAAAGCCAGGAAGAGAGAATGATGTGCTGCTGTCTTTATCAGAACAAACAGCGGGGTGGGAGAGGAGCCAGTCTCTTTCCATGTGTGACTGAGTTTCTCTCTCCCTGGGATACCAGGCTAAACCCCATTCTAAACTGACTGTTGTTTGCCAGGCTTAAAAGGCGACACCAATGCTCAGTTTTTAGTCTCCTCCTAATTAATGAGTAATGCTGCCTACCTTGTCGCACAGGCTCTATATATCTTTTCAATGTGTCATTGTTGTACTGTATTTTGTTTCCGATTAAGTGTGTGTGTGTGTGTGTGTGTGTGTATAGGGGGCCAGCTCTGTCGACCTTACAGCCCACAGAGGAGCGAGTCTCACTTCTTTAATGATAGAACTCAATTGAGTCCTTTAAATTGTAGTTGTTTGGATTTCACAAAGATTGTTTACTTTAAAGTCTCACTCCTTTTCCCTTATCGACCTGTCAGTTGAGTTTGTTTCCGGAGCACTGAGCAGTGTCTCTGTGTCCTAGCTGAAGTCACAGTGGGACTTTTGGATCGGGCTCTGCTTTCTTCCTGAATCAAGGGGAGGGAGCCCACTGATGTGTGTGTGTGTGTGTGTGTGTGTGTGTGTGTGTGGGTGTGGGGGGGGGTTTCTAATAAAAAGTAATTCCCAAAAGTTGAATTTATATAGTAATTAGATCCCTTTCTGTTTAGACATTCTTCATTGTTAGTGTCACAAAACACTCATTGACTCCGTTTCCACTGTAATCAGCATACACAGTCTGTGCTTGGCATTTCAAATTGAACTCTAAAAAGGCAGTTAATAGATGGTGTTTTCCTGTCTTTAAAAACTTATCTTTGCAGGTTTGAATAGCACAATTTAAAATGTTTATGCGTAGCAGTTACTGTACAACACATGATCCAGTTTTTGAATGGCTTGGCGACGTCTGTGTGGTACAATATGAAGGTATGCCAGGAAACACCTGGGAGTTTGAAATCCAAATGAAACCCCTTTGATGAAGTAGTGAGGCTACCTATCAGTTCGTCAAGCTCTGGAGCATGCTTTCTACTTTCTATTTCCACTCTAGTAGTCCCATCCTCTCCACACACAAACACACTCCCACACCCACACACCGTCACACAATAACACTAACATACACACACACACACACACACACACACACACACACACACACACACACACTAAACCTTTTTATAAATCCAAAATCACCAAGCCACTTCCAAGGGCCAGGAAAGTGGATGATGAAGTAGAGGGGAAATATCGAGAGTAAATTAATAATTCATGGCGAGCCATTTGGTATATCACATATGTCAATCTCTAGGTTTAGAGGATGTGACGGTAAGCAGCAACAAACAACCGACTTCTAACTCGAAGTTTAGTTGCCATGAATTAAACATGAGCTGACAGACAGTGTATGATGTCACGGCATTAGGGACAAATCTGCTGGACAAATTCAATGGGATGGTCATCTCTTGTCCACAAATACAGGAAGTGCTACCATTCTGAAAGAGAACCAGAGAGAAAAGGTCCCATTTAAAGACATTGATTCTCCAAGATCAATGCTGTTTATGCTGATAGAAAATCGTCTAATCCTTGATCGTACTAAAACTTTGTGAAAGTTTCTAATTCAAGAAGGACTTTCGGTGTCATGCACATTGTCATCTACTGTTATCAAATGAAGGTAATCACAACTCTACTCATGCCTTGAAGCAAAGTAAGTAAACATGTGAGGCATTTCATTTTTTTAATTGGCATCAGAATAAGCGGAGCGTTTGTCTCTTGATGTATTTGGTAACCTTTACATGGCGTTCGCTAACTGAAAGCTTCTCAAGGATAGCTGCTTACCATTTTAATTGGCACATTGGGCTGGTGCCGGCACTGTAAGCAATGACTTGGAGCACAAAACAACTAAAGAGACGCTTTTCCCACACGACCTCCCCTCTCCACTTGTGTTGAGTCGTTTAAAATTAAACGTTCCAGTAACTCAGTGCTTGTAACACAGGTGGACACTGAAATAAGTGAAACACCGTTTTTAAGTAGAGGGCAGTTTTGCTCCATGAAGGAAAAAGATAAAAATGTAATAATGTTAAATTGTTCAATTTAGGCTATGTAAGACTGTTCTAGTCACGATTACACACATTTTTGGTGTTGTAAGTTAAGACATAATTGAAACTTGGGCTAAATTTGTTGATTTGTAGGAACATTTTGATGAAGAACACAAACTGGGAAAAGTGTTAGTTCAAATAGCCGAATACCTTTACTTTGCCATATAATCAGACCAACCGGACAGAAAGTGGGTATCAGGGGAAAATACCTGTAAGGAGGAATGAGGTGGAGCACGGGAGCCCGCTGCTAAGACTGAAAGAGATAAAAAGAAAGAAGAAGAAAAAAAGTGAGGGGGCCAACTATAGCAAGCATCCGAAATGGAGAGAAGCAGAAAGAGAAGTAGAAAGAGAGAGAGAGAGAGAGAGAGAGAGAGAGAGAGAGAGATACATAGGTAAGAGGCATTGTGAGATTGCCAGGCCTCCTGCCACTAATTTGAGTCTAGCCAGGCACACCCATATGCTCGCTTCTTTCAGAGCAGTGCAGGAGACTAACAGTGTTGTTACCTGAAAGCCAATGGGGAGATGGCCAAGAGGGCTGTTTGGAGAGCTAGATGCCTCTGGATCTTTTTTTTATTTTTACCCTGCTCCCCTATCCTGTTAGGTTTCTGTGTAGGGTTCACTTTGATGTGGAATTCGAAAGCAACAGCTAATAGAAGATGAAAGTGCGTAATTTAATACATGCTTACTGTTGAGTAATGTTTCGGTTTCAGGGTTAGTTCCAAAATATAGGTAAATATACAGTATATTTGTGCAAAAGGATTGTTTCTTAACCACAAAAAAAGACTCAAAAAATAATAATTGCTTTTAATTATTATTATTTTTTAAATATAAGGTACATTGGTTTTGCTTGATATCTTATTACTAAACCATCCATATGTCACTCCCCCAACCTATTACTAATACATTAACTAAAACTCTCTGCGCCGGGGGTAGCGAAGGAATGAGTGGGCGTTGGCAGATGTTGAGTAGGGGCAGAAAGAAGAGGGGGCCTTTGGGCATGCAGCAACCTTGGCATTCCTTAATGTAGCTGTCAGCCTTGCTGGTCCAGCCATGCGGGCCACGCACACGCCATTTGCCATCCCATCGTCAGGGAGATTATACGGCTTTTAAATGAGCTGCAGCCATGGGGAACGCGTCCCCGGGAACGCCTGTCGCCGAGGCGACATGAGCCATGATTCGCTGTGCCATTAATCTCGCCGGGGAAATCTCAACCGATTTGTCCTCGCCCTGGATGAAGCTATATACCTCTCCTTCTGTCTCTTTGGATCGAGATCCTGAACTGGTTGACAGAGCAAGGAGCTGGCTTGGCCCTCAACACATGGACTCTGCTGAAGGCAGCTGACACCGCCTGACTGCATCGATCCAGGGGGATGCTCCATGATGTGTGCATGAATCTGACTCCCTCAGAATTGGTGTCCCAAATGGGAAAAGGGGTTGGGACGGGTAAACTAGCGAATTGGCTGCCACAAAATTTTTTGTGTGAACCACTGGTCTGACATTGACCACACGGTGGAATATGTTATTTTGGAGTTGACAGTGGTAATCCGGTGTTGACAGGTAATACCCCTCCGGCACATTACACATAAACAAACAGTAAACAACATAAAATAAATAAGACATCAGAATCATCTAGGTTGTCCTTAAACATCTCAATATCTGCACCAAAACAACTTTTTGATCCACACTAAGCACTGAACATCACACTATCTTAGTATACATAGATTTAGAGACAAAGTGAGGAATGTAGCTTTGGCAGCAGCGAATCGTGCTTTTATGTAAAAAAACAAAAAACAAAAAAAAAGACCTTACAATGTTTGGACCTTACATTCATTCAATTTACTCATTTGTTATTGACCTCACTTTTTTTCATTAAGCCCCTTACGTTACAGAGGCTGCTCTTTTGTGCAAAGGCTCGGTGACACTGATGAGTTCCCATAGAAACAGCGTTGTTTTCTGTACCGAATTTATAAAATGGATGGTAGTGAGGAGAGAGCCGTATGGCGTAAGGCCTTAGAACGGAAGATCCTCTTGGTTGTTACTGAATGATCATTTGAGGGACTCCGGCAAAGGATATTAATAACTCTAAAAGGTTTCTCCTTTTAATTTACACAGCTGCAGAATAGAACTTGGAGACAGACATAGCCTGCACATTTACCCAACAATACTTAGCTCTTTCCTCTGATGTCACATAACCTTTTTTTTTCTTCTTTTTTACACTTTTCAATCTGCCACCAAAGCCATTTCGCTATTTGCCGATGCTCAGTGAGTGCCTTCCCCATCGTTTACCATGTGCGTTAAACCCAGCAGAGACGTGAGCCAGGGACCAAACACAGCGACACGACGTTCCTTTTCCCCTAATGCTTCGTGGCAATGCTGATCTGAAAGCAAAGTTAGCTGCAGGCGATGAAAGCACTAAACCAACAACCCCCAGGGCACTGTATGCCATATTAGGGTCCAGGCCTGGCTAGTCAGTGAGGTGGCACCTTTCCCCGTGACAGGGTCTGCCATGGGACATCAGGCCACTGTGACACCAACGCGTCCTCAGCCGTCCAAGCCCCACTGCCATTTTGCAAAATAATTTACTGTGGGAAGATGAGGGATGGTGTGGGCTTAAGGTGCACTCCTGAAACTCACCCTCCAGATGGGGCGCGACGGCATGTGCCAACCCTCTGCGTGCCAGGAAGAAGCAAATAAAACCCCCCCAAAAAACATTAATGCCATTCTCGCAATCCACCGAATGACACGGAAATCAGTGGGACACAGTCTATTTCGGAGAAGAAAGCCACACAAAAAAGCCTGAGAAGAGATGTGGGGGGGGGGGGGGGGAGAGCCTTTTGGATGGCCTGCCACCTGGATTCCTCTGCTCTCTTCTCCTCTTGACTATTGTCACCCAGCTCCCTCTCTTTGTACTGCCAAATCTGCCTAGTGGATTAGAGGAGTCTTCAAGCTGCTCTTCAAAGTCAGCTCGGCACCGAGGCTTCTTTTCTCCCCCCTCCACACTTCTTCTTTAAGTTTGTAAAGCTAAAGATACTTAGAGAAGCTTTATCTGCTGGTTTCATCCCACTGTATAATTCAACAAATCCCCACTGAAAGCGCTGAACCAAAGAAGAAAAGAATAACACGCACTGCGGGGTGAAAGGCTGGAACCATAACAGATTCTAATAGATACATAAGAAATGCTGAAGATAATGGAAACGTGCTCATAGTGGCCATTAAGCCTTAGCTTCAGGAAATAAGGATATTTAAGCATTAGATTGAAATGATCATCAGTACTTAAACATCAATTCCCCAAACGAAGCATTCAAAAGGTTACCACTTCATGAACACCGGCTTCATAATGTATACTACAATAATGCTGAGAGGGCGATGTTAAATCTAGCTATATGAACTTAATCTTTACAATATCACTTGTGCAGTGCAGTAATATTGCTTTTAAGTACTGCTTTTTTCTTCCTACGGCAAGTCTGGAGGCCCATTAAACCCATTTAATTTAAGGTAAAGTGCATGTCATGTGTTGAATATAAAGTACTGCTATATTAAGTACTTTTCTGGTTGGCCTTTGCAACCTTTGCAACATATTCCTTCCATAATTCTAGATAAATGCTTTTTTTTTAAACAAACCTGGCAAAAAATATTTTTTCTCTTGACTTGCTATTCCAGTTTTTGTTGAGGGGCTGTGTGTGCTATACCTTGCACAGATTGGCGTTACCGTGAAAGTTGCCAAATCTGCTCTTGATGTGGCCCTTGTGAAACTAGGCTGACAGAGCTCCGCCGCTAATCCCACGTTAGCAAGTTAGCGCTTGGCTGGCTCCTCTCCCAGCTGGAGTAAATACCTGTTCGCACCGCACAGATAAGCACGCTCTGAGGTTTAGTGTCCCGCTCTTAGACTTTCACTCTAATTATTTCTGTCTTGGAGCAATCTGAGGATGGATGTTTTTTTAAACAGATTATTTATAGGCTAATGGTGTGATGGGAGTGTGTTTTTTTGAAAGGTGGGTTTAGGAGCACAAGATGTACACACACATGTGCGCGTGCTCTCTCTCTCTCTCTCTCTCTCTCTCTCTCTCTCTTTCTCTCTCTCTCTCTCACACACACACACACACACACACACACACACACACACACACACACAACAGTACAGAACATGCACAGAAAGTTCTTTCTCTGTCTATCATGAATTTAAAATTCCAGCTAGGATTAATGACAAGCTTAGGCCCCTGAGACTCCTATAAGACACATACACATTCATCTTAAAATGCTATAGGCATGTAGCACACGTCTGATAAATATCACCCAGTGCTTGACGATGCTTCCAGGAATGGTACATGTGGGCTTGGATCAAACACACCACCTATTGGTTTCTGCAAAGTTGGCGTGTCAGTTGTTGTTAAAAGTTTAGACTTCACCTTCTGGGGCCTCTTTGAAGTTCTGCACTCAAACCCTCATTTGTTCCCCAGGAAAACTGCCTCTTGGCAACTTTGGGACGGTTCTGGGAGTCACAAAGTAAGCGGGAGGAGGTTGGAGACAAATTGAGCAGACATACAGTGACACTCGTCTAAATGGCTGGGAGATCCAGGGAATTAAGAGGTTTGTGCGCAAGTGCAAGCGTGCACTGTCATCTGTCCTCTTGCTCAGTGCTCTTGCTTCAACCACGTGCAATTAGCTGAATTTAAAAGCAAAAACTTTGGAAGTATAAGAAACAAAGTAGGTCTCTTACAAATATATACACAGTAATATTATAAATATTCAAGTAATATTTGGCACTGAATTTTTTTGAGTACAATTCGAATGCTCAAGAGACTAGCTTGTTGATATAAGTAACAAGAAACATAAAAAAAGAAAAGGCACATCCTTTGAAGTATGTATACGACCAACACACATAGCACAATTCCCAAAGGCAGACAAAGACTACATCTCTCCTGAGGAAAGAAGGACTACATCAACATGGGCAAGATTTCCACTAGAAGGATGCAAAACAAAAACAAACCCCCCCTCCCAAAAAAACCTCATCTGTCCCATGTTTGTTCAAAGAGTAGAGAGTACTCTGGGTGACCACAGGAGCACTGCTGCTCAGAGAGGTGTTAGGTCAAAGCACAGATTCCCCCTAACTCCTATCTATTAAAAGTTCTCTTCTTTTGCTGTGGTTCTGGTTTCCCTGGTGAACGTCTCCTCGAGCGGATGGGAGGCGAGCCACAGGAAATCCCCACTCCAGCTGCTCTGCTACCTTCTGCCGCTGGCCAGCTGTCTAATGGCGGCCATAAAAGGAGATGGGGGAAAAACAACGTGTGAGCACTTGAGACGCTCTTTTTGCGGTCCCCTTGGGTCTGCCGTGGGGCCTGAGAAAGAGAGATTGTTTGGCAAACAAACGATAAGATATGCCGGTCCTCCCGCAGACGCGCTAGCGCTGGAGTGGATCTCTAGCGCGGCTAGTGGGCTCCCAGGACCACTGCTGTCTCTACCCTTGAGCAAAGTGCTTCCTTCAGTAAACAACAAATATTAATGGAGGAGAGGAGGGGGCGGGGGTCTGTGTGGGGTGGGGTTGATAATCATTGCTCCTCAAATGAAAATCAGTTGAACCAGGGGGGTTTTCTTCATAATCCTAAAGTGCAGAAGAGTCAGACAATAATATGAGCAGATTCGCATGAACAATGGAGCTAGAAACAATTATTGCACCGCACCAGAGGGCTGTTGGTTTATTTAGTTGGACATCGGTATTTGTATTTTGTTCCCTGTGAAATGTAGCATGCAGCACCTGTGCTATCAAATTAAATTTGATTATATATTTTTTTTTTTACTGTGACATGTTGATGTGAACTCATGATTGGGACTGAATGGTCAGATGTCACCATTTTAATGAAGTAAACAAGAGCCTCATTATCAACGCAGGTACATGGCTGCATTGGATAATGGGTGCTCATTTGATGGAGTTCTATTCAATCTTGATTGAATCAAACACAACATTGCCCTTTATTTTTTTCCGAAATGACATTTCTGAAAGGCTGTGGGGCTGATGGAAAAAAAAAGTAAATAAAAAAAGGTCTAGTCAAATAAACAAACAGAAGAAAAATCTTTTGTGAAAGATGAAATGGAAATGGCTAGCTCAGTGGCTGGGATTGTAGGCTTGGCTTTGCTTCACTTACCTTTGTAATTGTTGTTCATATCAACATTTGGTTGAAGTTATGAAAGCTACAGAAAGGCTAACCTTTGAATGTTTTACTGCAGAAATGTTCACAGAGTAATATGTCATTAATTTGGGCTATACTTCACTTGAGAAGGGCTATACTTCACTTGAGAAACCTTTAAGGTCAGTTTGCTAGAAAGGAAATGTGCAGAGAACTTCTCTACCTTGAATTAATATTCACTTTAATCAATTGACGCTGATGGGGGGAGATGGTGACTCATTGGTAGGTTATGAAATAGCATTGAGAAAACACCAAAGATGCTACAGTCAGGTTACAGCGACATGCACCCTAGCCTTCGGTCTGAATCCACCTCTAAATCCTGTTTTTTGAAACCAAATACCAGAGTTACTTTCAACAGTATCCATCAACACTCCTTCACTTACAATCATTAGAGGGTGGACTTGCTAGTTTGTTGAAAAATGTCAGTTTCCCGGCCCACAGTAGGATGGAATGACAAACCTAGAAGGTCACACCGACATTACTTTAACAGTGTTGGCTCATGATGCGCAATTACTGGGATTTGGCCAAAGGCTCCTGAGATATAGAGCTGGGATAGGATGGCTGCGATGAACTGAATGGTATAGGGGTAATGTAGACTGGTTTACTTTTGACAAAAGAATATGACCAAGAGGAAGTTGCGCAGTTCAGAGAAGTGTCCCCTCCAGACCTGAACACCACCACCCCCATCCCCCCCCCCACACTCACACACCTCATCCGCCACCTGTGTAATGAGTCTGCCTGGCTTGGTTGTGCATTACCACACCTTGAAAGCCTCTGCCAATGCCTTTGCTCATCAATACCATGACAGTACGGGATAGTGATTTCCTTTGAAGATATCCTACTCACGCTGACCTCATACCTACTTTTCTATCTAGAAGCTTCGCTTCCGGCCCTGTCCTCATTCTACCTTTTTTCATAGATAATATGTACTTTTCGTTGAGAACCACACAAAATATACTCATATATTCTGTAAAATGTTCAGTGGAAATCCTATCTTTTGTGCGTGTTTACATGCCAGGATGGAAGGTGGTGAAAGGCATCTATGTTTACAGTATATATATCATATTTTTTCCCCTTTGAAATGGTTGATTAAAAAAGAGCCCAGCTTCTTTAATCTATAATGGAACAGACGTTATCATTTTTTTAAATAATGCACAGGGTCCGACAGCATCAAGTATTAATAACTCATCGAATAGTGCGGTTTCTGGTGACCTGCCTTTGGGCATGCTGTGGACTTTGAACAGACCTGGAGGCTGCAGACCACAATTGGCAAAAGATGTGTGCCCGCAGGTTTTCGGACTGATTCTTTGTATGTGTTTGTGTGTGTGCGTGTGTGTGTGTGTGTGCGTGTGTGTGCGCGTGTGTGTCCACTTTATTGACAACAGGCCACTGCAATTTTGGTAGGAAGATGCCCACAAGGGCTGCAGATAGGAATTTAAAACCAGAAGCTTTTTGCTCTTGTCCTCTCTCCTAGTGTGGTATATTGCAAAGCACTGTATTCAAACTCCAGTCTTACAGAGCTTGTGAAATGCAAATAGCTTGACCAGATTTAGTGGAAAATACAGTTAATGCTAAGGATGTCACTGGGTGGTAGTTGAGTTACAGAATCATTATTTGATGATTAGATGGAAGGCTGTTGCTATACAAAGCCTATTTTGGCTTGTGCTCAAACGGCTTAGGTCTATTGTCAGAACTGATGTGAAAAACGTGCCAGAAATTATATTTCCGTGCAACGGTTGCGTCAGAGAATGCACACAATTTTGTAACTCATTTGAATTGGAAATGCGCCCTGCCAACGCCTTCAAAGTCACCTCCGAGATATGGCTGGGCAATAAATCCCGCTCGCCTACCCTTGAAAAATTAGCCTCCGACCTGAGGCATAACTGTCGAGTGTCATTTGTTTTCATAATTCAACAGCACTGTCACATCCTGATGACTTCCTCACACCAAGCCCATCCATTATTCAGCATGTTTTCCCATCCATTATCCACGTCCGTAAGCACTCCAACACCTTCATGTGAGACCTCAGAGGACTACTACTGAGAGACTCTTCTTGAAGTCTGAGGTAATAAGGAATAAACATTACACGCTGTGTATTATTTATTGAAACACGTTAGTTTTGGGACTGTACTGTAATTCAACAATGTTAATATCCGAATGTTATTTTTTGAACGGTGTAGTTTCCTTTTCGCTAGAAACACGGTCTCTGACAACTTCATTATACTGGGGGCCAGGTCTATTTTGACATGAATATTGTTCAAACAGGGTAACAGCCAACAGTACTCTAGGCTGCATTGTTACAGCAAACACTACACTCTGTGTCCAGCACATGTTGACAGGGCTGAAAAAAGCTTTCACACATTTGCCAAAGTTAATCTAACTGTGTGGTTAGCCGCTAATGTCGGCAAACTAAATGAAAAATGGTTCACAAGTTAAAAAACAGTTGGCCGCCTTTCATTTTGTGTGCTGAAAACATCCCATATAAAAATCTATTTGTTGGATGGCTTGTAAATTGAAAGCTTAAAGATGGTTGCCTAGCAACTACGGCCCAGTTGCCAAGCGGAGCATTACTGCCAATTATGGTGGGCAGGGGAAGTGGCTTGTCTCTTTTTTTTCCTCTGACTGGTAAATGTCACTTTTTCTAGAAAAATAAACCCTTTTTACAGGAAGATCTAAAAACACAGCAGATGTCTTATCCTCACTGAAAGCAGAAATAAAATAAGCAATACAATGCTGTATGAAGACAAAGTTTGTATCAATTACAAAAGATAACTAAGTCAGACCTTCTGTCATTCTTCATTCTTTGTGATGATTCAGGCCTACTTTATTCTCGTTCCCTTTTTTCCAGTTACATCATCTGTGTTGGTCCTTTCATGTCTTTTGAGAAGAGGCCTCAAGAATGATATTCTGCACTGTATTCATAGCTGCGATACAGATTTATATGTCTGCATTTGGTTGTAGGATCCTATACGCGCAGCTAGCGCTAATACATAGACATTTCAAAGCAATGCCACACAACCAACTCTGAAGTGTATTGACAGGACAAACCTTCAAGCCCCATTTAGCTGCAAGGTATGACGGCAGAACACTGATGAAAACTAATGTTGTAATTCTCCTCGGATATTGCACCTGACAATTAGATTTAGATGTCTTATACGGGGGCAATGTGCTCGTTGGGTAACTGAGTTAGCTCGTGTGTTATTGCTTTACTTTCCACCCACGAGGACAGTTTCAGCAGTGCTAATCATTAACATCTGTGGGAGGGGTTTAAGTGGGGTTGACTGTTTAGCATGGAGCCAGCCCGTTGTTATCAAGCATTGAGATGATCATGACACCAGTTTAGGTCTTTTTTTATAAAAAAAAGTCAAATAAATCAACTAAATTGTTATACATAAATATTGTTACAAAGAGTCCATAAGGGACTGATTTGAAAAGATTGTTTTCTGTGAAAAGGCAAACATTTATTTGTATTCAAATGTTCACTGGCATTGTTTGTACAGAAGAATAACCAAATATTGACCCTGAAATGCTAAAAGGGCTACTATTCATAATACGACAAAACAACAAAAACATATTTTAATGGATGTCACATTCTTCAGCATTGTGCAAAACCACTCCAGGGGCTAACTATCTTAGTGCTACCTGTGAATAGAGAACCCCTATCGCTTTTTTCTCTCCCCCATAGCCACAAGTGAAATGCAAACTAAGTGTCAGTCTGTTGTCTCTTCTCAAAGCATGGATAGTAGTGCGGGAGACAGCCTTTCCCTGAACTGTCTCAACCTTTCCCCCGAACACACTGCCTCAGGAGAGGTGGATAAACACGGGCCTGAAACGAGCTTCTGCCGACAGCGTCTCCCAGTTAAAAACACACCCGAGGTGGCAGCCGGGTGTTCCCCGAGTCAAACGCCCTTTTAATCTCGGTGGCAGGCGTGCGCAGAGGCGCGCTACGCCATGCCGTCCCTGGCACGCTGAAAGCTGTTTTAATCATGCTCGCGATGTGTGAAGTGGTGGCGGGGCATGGGCTCGGGAGCTGGAGGGGGGGGGACAGTTTGTGTATGTCTACAAAGGCGCTGCCGGGAAAAAGGTAGGATAATGCCAAGGTAATGAGACTTCTCATTATAAAGCCAAGTGGGAGACTGTGGCACACTTTGTTATTTTCTCTGCCCCAGACTCGGAAGGAGGTGGGTTACCATTCCTCGCTTGGCGTCACCCCCACACAGACAGGTAAAGATTGGGGTCATTATGTGTGTGCCCTTTAAGGCGGACGTCCTCCTGCCTTACCTGACAGAGTGTGGCAGGAGGCCCTATTACTCAGACCTGGAAGAGGCAGGATGGGCCGGATGACCGCAGTGCACACGGGTGGACCTTAGAAGCCCAACATCCACACAACATTCAGGGATACGGCCCACAGATCCGTATCGTTGGGTGTTGGCCATGGCCTGGATCTGTTTCATGTTATCTCACACAGTGATGTGCTGCTCTGCTGTCAAGGGGTTATACCATTCATTCACCCGATCAATAACCTATTCAATTTGGCCATATCCTTTTGAAATGGGATGGAACACTTGTTGATATACAATTATTATACTTCTCCGAGATGTATGTGTCGTTGTATGTACGTTTATGCCCCAACCAAAGACACCCTGCACATTGACACCCTATTATGCTTTGGCCCTGAATAGAGTTTCTATGGCGATGGCATAAACTACCCCTGACCTTTGGAGGGACCAATCTCTCTCTGTTGAAAGGATATGTGCTCTATTTTTCTCAACGTCTCTTGTTCGTGTTGACGACGGAGGGCTTCCTCCTTCACAATGCCACACCGTCATCAGCCTTTGAACTAATTTGGCCGGGCCAGATTCCTGTGCACATGGCTTAATTATAGAAACAATTTAAATGAGGCGTAATGTCTTGAACAGAAAGGGTCGAGAGTCCCTTGTACCAGTTGAAGAAGTAATTGAAACTGCATCAAGTGAATGAAAAGGAAGCAGAAAGGTTGGGTGAAATGCCGCACTTAGTTAATCTGTTCTTTAATTATATGATGTGATGTTGATATATATATAAAAAAAACTTCAACAGGTTGCTTTCTTATGAAGGTTCTGAAAAGTAATGTAAAACCACCCGCCACAAACACCACAAGTTAATCTAAGTCTTACTGTGCTTTATATCACATCTATAGAAATGAAAATATTCAGATTCAGACAAACTTACATACTCAAATTGATTATATTAAGGGAAACCCTCTTACGCTGTGGGCCTTGTGGGCAAATGGATGCAAGCCTTTCCAGTCACTGTGCAACAGCCAGGAACTCCCTATTCAGACTAAGCAGACAATGTTTTCCAGCTTAGCCACAATATATTGTTGTCCAAACAGTTTTTTTTTTTTTACTATTTAAATAAATTCAGGCTTGGGCATATTCATTTCTAACAACAAATGCTTAGGCCAAGCATTTGTGGGAGGAATCATGTGTTGTTGTTTTTTTAAATAAATACAGCTGAAAAAACGAAACATTCATATTTAAATATACTGTAATTCCATAGTGGTCAACCCAGTCTAAGTGGATTAGTTTTAGCATATAATGAGATACATATAACTGTAGTAGCTTAGGATGTGATTCACGGTATAATCATTAGGGTTAGTAAACGTCATAACATGTGTGTTGGCTAGGCTTCCCAGTGTCTCTATGATCCTTTGATCAGTTTGATGATTTGATTTGTGGAGGACCCTAACAACTTTATGTCAAGTGGACATTAGAACAGGCAAAGAAAATGTGTTTCTTCGGGGCATAACATTCCAAAAAATATATATAATTACATTTGAATAAAACCAGACTAAATTAATTTAACTATCATATATACGCAGCTCATGTTCATAGAGTTTAGCCAGATTTGATGAATGTGTGGCTAAATATACTGAACTAGCATTGGGCCAACTCGGGTCAAATATATAACCATTAATATTTTGCAGCTATTTCAAGGATGCAATCAGAGCATATGTCATTTATTAAAGGAGAAAGAAAATGGTGAATGGATAATGAGACCGGCTGAGTCTTAAACGTCTTGATCCTGAGTATAATTTGCTCTTTCCTTCGGTTGACTCAAGTGGGAAGCTCTCAATCAAAGGTTAAAGTGAAATAAACTTTGTTCAAAGAGCTTTCACCGAAAATTCAGGACGAGTGGAGGAAGGCTGGAAAGAAACGGAAAAGAAAAAAAAAAACTAATTATTTTCTGCCTTTATCACATCAGTTGCTACAAATAAGACACACTTCTGAAAGGGGGACACAGTTTGGTTTTATAATTGCTGTTTTTACCACTTGCCGTTTCAACGAACGTTCACTGTGACTTTTCCTTTTCGGTTTCGATACCACTTGAATTTGAGATAATCAGTCCTGTGTCCAATTACAGTCGCCATTTCTGCAGAAACAAAAAAGGTGAATGAATAATGACGAATAAATGACCATGGAAAAAAGAAAATTTGCACTATCTTTTTCCATTTGTCATGGTTATACAATTTTAAAGTTTATTGTTTAAAATAGTCTCCTAGATACTTTCTTAAATGTTGCTATATGTTTGAAATAGTGTGATAGAGTAAGTAAAGGTTCTTTAGCTGTGTTGTAGTTTTACTTACCTTCCTTAAAAAAGGTACTAAAAACAGTTTATGTAAGATGTTCTGATAGTATATTGGTTAGAGAGAGCATGGCTTACATGATAGACACCTGGATGGACTTATTGACCACTATAGTGAATTGACACAGGTTCTCAGCACTGTACAAAACCAAGCCAGTCGAAATTTCTTGTTATTTTAACTTATTAGTCATATGGTACTACATCAATATTTTATATGTATACATGTAGCCGCTCTTAAATGGAGCCTGGCACTGGGTAATATCTTTTATGAAACACACATAATACTGCACATCAATCATATGTGTGGTGAAAAGTGAATGTGTCTCTGCTTTATATTCCAAACACAAAAGTAGTGTGTGTAAGCAGGCACATATTAGATAAAACAGTGAATAGACTGCACGGGGTGAAAGAAAGCCTTAAGCATAAACAACTACCACTCTTTACTTAGAAATGGACAACAAAAGCAAGCACACACACACACACACACACACTCACACGTACACATACACACAAGAACACTCACACACACACACACCTACACACACACACACACACACACACACACACACACCAGTCAATATGCTCAGATGAAGCAGAGCCAGTATTACAATTGCAGGCCATACATCACCTTCTATGTGAGCGTGTGTGGTGGAACAACAGAGCTGGGGGCAGAGAGGCAAGAGGGTGTCACTACTGTGGCTTCAAGAGAATTTATGGTGCTAATGAGGAAAAATGTTCTTCACCTCCTTTAACCTGTCAATGGTTTTGATTAGGTTTTAATATTTCATAATTAAGCTATTTGTGGTCGTCTAGGTTTTATTGTCATGCCCCTTCACTAATTTGGTTCTAAGGAAAGAGTTATGGGAAGAATCGAAAGGCGATGAAGGTGTGGACATGATGGATCTAGCTGGAAGACAAGAAAAAGGAAAACATTGCTCACTAAAAACACATTTATTAAAAACAAATAAACACAATAACCTTTCAGCGTTGTTCTGAATATATATATAGATATACCATATCTATATGTTTCTCTCAAGAACACAATGCCAATGTGTTCAGCATAGATGCCCGGCAGCAATATGATACAAAACATACAACCTACAAACCAAGGAAAAATCTTGCCAAAGCAATGAGAATGAGAAACGACACAACAAAGCGATTCTATTAAAAAGCCATCTGAACGTTAATAAAAGTAGTGATTTGATTATAATGTCCTATCCCAGCACCCAGGGGCGCAGGTTCAAGTGGTTTTTATTTTTATGCCCCTCCATCACAGGGAAAATGAAAAAGGAGGTGGACGAGGGGTGAGAAAGGAAACATAAAAACTATTGCGGCATTTTTCCATCTCTCCGTTAATGGGATTTGGTAGCTATTGCCGATGTGGCTTTAGCCAGAGCATTATTTGTTGTTGGAAGCGATGGGCAGATGTGATAAAACCCATCCACCACAGGGCCGTAGAGTCTTTCACATAATGGGCCTACCTTTCCTCTTTCTCACTCTATTTCCCCATAACTCAATTGTCCTTCATCACCTGTTGCCAATAATGGCGGGTGGAGGTTGGACCAAAGAAACACAGTAACATTAGTACTGTAGATGCAGTGAGATCGATGAAAAGTTAGGCTACTTTTTAAATTAGTTTCAGTTATAAAGACAATATTCTGATAACACTGTAGAACAAATTGTGCTGTATAATTAAAGATTACCCTCCCCACCCCCTGACCCCTACCAAAACCCATCAATGATGTTCTCAAATGGGATTACGGTTTCAGAGCCCAAAACAAGGATATGTATACCGCTGATAAAGTGATGTTTTTCCCACCCAGTCCACCATACCGTTTAGCATGCTGCAGGGATGAAGAATCCATTTCCGTTCCTGCTGCCAGAGGGGGAGGGGTCAGCTCGTGCTGGAAGTGAGTGGCACGGTCACGACTCGGACCAGACCCCGGGGCTGTCAGCCATTTACAGCCCCAGTCCCCACAGGACATTACAGGGACGGGGGTGTCACTTAGCCCACTGACACCCGTGACAGACGCCCACGGATACACTCCTGTCTCTGGCTGAACGTGGAGGGAAAAAGAGAGACAGATAGTGTGTGTGTGTGTGTGTGTGTGTGTGTGCGTGGGGAGGAGGAGGAGGAGGGGGAGGGGGGGGGGGTGCTGGTAGAGTGACGGACAATTACATGCTGACCGTGTCCAAGTCTGTCAGAGTGTCTACAACGAGGAGCCGTTTTTGGCACTGTAGTCCACAGAGGTCCAGGTAATGGACAGGGATATCCAAAACGAGCTTGTACAGTATCTATGGTACGTGTGATTGACAGCTACAAATGAGCTGTTGAAGGATAGCATGAGCCTGTACAGCCATTTTAGCCCACTAATATAGCACACATTAACCAGCGAATAACTTCTGAGAGAAAAGACAGAACTTTTTGAAAGCAGCCATAAAGTGAGGAGCCTTCAGGGAAACTGACTTGCATCAGATGACCTCAGTGTAACCCTGGCGTTTGATGTGTTTGGCAATGTTTTCACTTTTCTGTTCCACTTTTTTGTTTAGCCCTTGAATACCAGCATCATCTTCTTGTGTGGAAAACAGAAAAAAAAACAATGTGTCATAAAAATGAATGTCCCAGGATGTGGCAACAGGCGTACAGATTACAGAACAGAACCTTGAACAAACCAGCAACCTGTCAAAACACATAAAAAAAAATCATAATAAGCCAAACATGTGAATTGGATTAATGCTTGTCAAAGCAGGTTCCGCAACATATATATGGTTGCTATGCAAAATAACCATTGAGGCACTGTAGAACCCTACTAACTACTGCCCTACTAACTAACTAACCCTACTAACCAATAATACAGATTGTACAGGACTTAAGTTTATAATTGTTTAAAAAAGGCTTTTGAATCCCTATGTTTTAGGTACTACGTAACACTGAATGAACAAAATGTAATGAGCGGTCAGTTTTTCCAATTCTAGTGTACTAGTGCTCCCAAGCAACCCTAACGATGGTCGTTTGGCATCTTGCGACTCTATAAAATGTATTTAGGAATTTGGTCTTGAAAATACAATAACCATTGGAATCACCCGTGCTAAACTCTACAATTTCCAATCCCTTTTTAGTAAGTTATTTATGTATGGTGAAATTTTGAAAATTCACTTTAGAGGAGATTAATATCATGGGGATGAGAAAATTGCACAACCATTAAATTGGATTCAGTCCTATTATTGGTTGTAGTTTGAAGTTGGTTATTTATCATCGGATTTACAGGCTGCACACACAATGGTGTGTTCAAAGACGTTGGCAGTATGAAAAGCAGAAAGTTTCAAAGAAACGTGTTTTTTTCTCCCTGGAAAGGAAGTCCTGCTAGACTATATTTCTGAAGGTAAAGGTTGAAAGAAAAGAAAGGTGATATTTTCTTTAAAAAAAAAAGAAGAACTTTCGATCATTAACCCTTTTAGTGTATTGACAGTATAGATTAGTCTCCAAACATGTATGTGGCATTGGCATGCTCTATCTTGCACGTCACTGACAAGTCCAGAAGAAACCAAAATAGATTTTTTTTTAGTTGAAAGGGAACATTGCTCCTTATCAACCTACACATATTTTCTTACAGTCCCAATCACTCAGTAGGGGACCTTTGCCTGGGACAAAGCACCTCCATTTCAAATGATTTTGCGACCATTCAGCGGCAAAGAAAGAAAGGGAGCGATTACACCAAGGTTCTGGTTTAATGCAGAATTGATTTGGCAAAGTAACTTCAGGACATCCATGAACTAGATACTTAAAAATGAATAGAGGAACAGTGCCTTAAGTGAATTTAAAAATGCAGGAATAATTACACACAGTCTGCAAACTAATTAAGGAGCAGTGAACTTTTTGGCCCCTCGTTTTTATTCTCCCAGTGATTAGAAATCATATTTCATATGTCCCACTAGTCATTATTAATTTCTCTGTTGCCAATGTACTGTAACTGCTGCTCAATCCAAGCCGAGACAAAAATGGACCTGTGACATCAGAGGTGGAAAAAAAAAGAGCTCCGGTTGCTATTTCAAAGTCATCTTATTAATAGTAAAAAAAAAAAAAAAAAAAAGTCTGTCTTGCAAGAAGTATAGGCATTTTTATAATTCAATGGTTGTAATTTATGTATATATAATAGATCTGTGCTAATGTGACCACTATCTCCATTGGGGGAAGGCAGTGTCCTTGGAGAGGAAAACGTGGAGAAGGAATTAGATCGGGAATATTAGGGTCCTACGACCAGCTGCCACAGGGAGAAGCATCCAGCATTGTTTTTATGCTCCCTATCGGAATACGGCACTGTAAACGCTGCTCGCCCCAGCTGCTGACAAAAAAAAAACAGTGACATAGGCAACAATGCCCAAAAATATATCAACATTGTCTTCTCCCAAAGTGACACACGACGGCAGCTGTAGGCTGCCATGCTTTCACAAGATTACTGGTCTGTGAAGACTGTGAGCACTCCACTGACAAGGGAGAGGGAGAAAAGAAAAATGCTATCGCATCCATCTGGCTGGCTGAGTTTTAGAGAGGGGTGTGTGTGTGTGTGTGTGGGGGGGGGGGTACTTTTGTCTGTTTCTGTGTGTAAGTGTGGGTATTTGTTTGCGTGTGTGTCGTGTGTGTGTGTGTGTGTGTGTGTGTGTATGTGTGTGTGTGTGTAAGCCGAGTAGGTGCAGGTGCAACAAGGCTCGGCAAGGAGTGAACGTGGAAGCGTTAGAGTGGAACCACTGGCAGGACTGTATCTGTCATCGACTGTCATCATCTAGCCTGATGCTAATCAATGGCTCACAGCAGTCTCTCAGGGACGGAGCAGCAAACACACACACACACACACACACACACACACACACACACACACACACACACACACTTGCGCACAATCAGACAAATGAATACGTGCAACAGCGCACACACACACATACATCCTCTTTATAAAAAAAAAAAGTCTCGGACTAAAATGAAAGCACCCAGGCGTGGCACGAGACACATGGTGTGTATGAAGCAGTACTCTAGAGGTCTGCACGCCCAGATGGTGGACTCAGGAACTTCAGACTCTTACATTACATCCACCACCAAGCTAATAATTCAAGTTATATCATCGGATTGCAATGGTTCGTTTGACCGTTATTAGATCGTCTTTATGGGCCTAATTTGACATGCACTTTTTTTTACACAATGGGTCGAGCAAGAAAAACCTCACTACTTTTCCTGTTAATGTTGGTCAGCTGTGTCTGCCTTTCCGCGAGTGTGTTTTGTACGTACGTGTGGCTTAGCACCACAAAGGAGAACAACGGACAGTGTTAAACACTTCCATTTATCCACTGGTGTTAAGCAAGCTTGGCCTGAGGCTATTCACTGCTACTTAGCATAAGCTGAAACTGTCTGGTGGCGTTCTATTCAGGTCAATGCCGTAGGACCTTAATTGTAATATTAACACATTCCTTAAGTATTGGATAATCTTTGGCAGTGTCTAGAATCAGGAAATTATATAAAAAAGTAGAAGTAGAAAGTTATCTTTGCTATCGAAGAGACTAAACAAAAAATAAATAAATAAATAAAGAGAGACATTTTGGCTGACTATCTTGGCAGCAAGAAAGATATAATAAACCTTTAATAAACTTTTTTCACGCCACACGAACAACACCTAAATCAATGTAACACAGTTTAGACGCAGCCAAACAGAATAAAGAGCTAATATAATTTTGGCCCGTTGCGGTTCACCTCAGATATCCTCCGTGGGGGAGGGCATGATGTAATCACGTGGGGACGAGTTGGCACACAAAGCCAGAGACCTGAGGCGGACCACTGGAGGCCAGCCAGGAGTCCGGGTGTGAACAGGGAGCGTTGCCGTCTGAGCTCCAGGCTCACCGCTGGGCCTCCTCATGGCGGCGTCTTCCCAGATGAAGAAACCAGGAGGGACCCCAATATCTCCAGCTCTCCTTCCGAGCCGACGGACCTGCGTGACGCACGGGTGTGACGCACGGGCGTCGAGGAAAGTCCCAAACAGGTAGACGCGTAGTAAAACGTTCACGCTCGGACAGACGCACACACATTTATACAGGAACTTCATGACACTCAAATAGGATTTTCGTCTTAAGGCTCCAAAACCCCGACCTATCCGCTTTCAGGACGAAACTCTGCAGCTGTTTCAATCCAACTCTACTAATGATGTGGCTTGGCTACCAGAAACTGTATCTTTTTCTCCTTGTGCGCCATTCGATTCCCATCAACCCCTACCCTTCATTAACACTCTGGAGTAGTCAACAGACACGAGGGCAGATGCCAGCAGCCTTTTAGGAGAATAAAGCGACATTAACCATTAAACCGCAAAAAGCACTCCACCAGCCAAGCAGGATGCACAGCGAAGATCACAGCCTTTCCCTCTTTTTGTCTCAGATGGAAACCTTGGGGAAGATCATGGAGCAGTTAGCGATTTCCGTGGGGTGTCTTTCAGAGCGTTTGTAAAGGATCCGAAGTCTAAGATGTCTACCAGAGCTTTTTGGTTCCTGCGTCCTTCTATTTAGAAACATTGAAAAGTAAGGACAAATGACAATTTTAAGCAATTAAAATAGAACTGGAATGAATATTCTTTCACATTCATAATTGCTCACGGGGCGTGTGCTCCAAATACACAGTATTTCCTATTTACAGTTTTCCAAGCTGTGCCTGGAATCGATATTGGGCTGGCTTCTATTGAACTGGGCCTCTTTTCAGGCAACCATTCCTTCACTGCAGTCGGCGTAGCCGTAAAAAAGGGATTGTCTAGTGAACGGGACTTGTCGACTACTGAGGACTTCACAGAGGCACATCAAAAGGTTGGGATGAGTCAGCTGCTTAGGGACACTTCAAACACCCAGCCATTAAGACCCAACTAGCTGTTCCGCAATTGTAATTGCCCAGGATGGGTCAGAGAGACCGCCTTTCATGTTGTCAAAAGCGTCGTTCAAAATGGCCACCTAAGATGGCTTCCTAAGATTATAGCTTCGGAGGTACTGACAGATTTTACCCCCCCCCCCCCCACCACCACCACCACCCACACACACACACACACACACACACACACACACACACACACACACACACACACACACACACACACACACACACACACACCACTCATTATTTATTCCAGAGAATATGAAACCCCTACAGTAAAATGGTGAGGTATTCTGTCTGTCTCCACTAATCAAGTTTTCAAGTATTTTGAAACTATGAGAGGATTATCACAGCTAGCCTTTCTTCCCCGCAGTACAGAAGGTAGGTGCACGGTGAGGTGAGGGTGCGGAGACAACGTTATCCATTCAAAGACAGAAGCCAGCTTTATCCCTCCGGCATCCAAATGCATCTGACCGTATGTCATTTATCGGAAGAGGAGCTTAGGAAAAACCTGATATGTGCCTTTCCTTGATGTTGAGGAAAAAAATGAAAAGACGAGGGGTGGAGTAAGAGATAAGGGGAGGAGTACAGGAGAGGTGGAGGCTTAAAAAAAAAAGCAATACATACAGACCAACGATGACACGCAGATCTTTAAACATCCTGACATCCCCTGGATCAAGCGTTTTACATTACAGTGCCATGGCTCTCATATTTGACAGACATTTTACAGGGAGAGCTCCAAATGAGCAAAACCAAACAGAACACTCACTTCATATAATATTGCTTTTTTTCTGAGCATATGAACTACCTGCAGAGCATCATTAAAGATATATTCCAATAAAAGGATAAGAAGTGCAGAGGGAGGAAGCCAGGGAGCATGGTGAATCAAAGCTGATTTGAGTATGCCTGGGAGCAATGCCTCGACTACTCCCGCACAGCGCTTGATGTCACAGAGCGACAGCTTTTTACAGAGGGGAATCTCATTTCAGGGCCGACTAATTTCTCCATTATAGGTGCACAATTATCCCGGAGTGACTGGGAATGCAGATATGGGAATCAAAAAAGAGGCGAAATAACGAAGCTCTTCTTACTGTGGCGATGAGAGAAAGCGGGGAGGGGGGGGGGGGGTGAGAGAGGGGGGGGGAGCGAGCGGAGCTCTGTGAATGTTGAAAAACTAGGAGAGGATTTTCAATGTTTCAGAACTCATAATTGCTCTTTGGGACTATCACAAAAGTTGTAACCACAGATTACTTTGCTCAAGGACATTCGTTCTGGCCGTCGTTGAAATGAAATGGATTATACACATTATGATAATTCCTCTTTGTATTTTAATGCTGACAGTGAAAAATAAGTAAATGTTTAAAGATCATTACGGGATTATAGTAATTTTCTCTACTTGTTGGATTTAATTGGTAAACATAACAAACATTTACATAACAAATAATTTACACTTTGGGAAGTTATTTTATGTTGCCTAAACATTTTTGCTGAAATACTGCAAAGACATTCATTTCAGACATTAACATAGACTTCCATCACCGTTCTGTCTCTGACAGACATCATAATCTGTACCGTCTATGTCTAACAAAGGTCATACAGTCCTAAATAAATCCTTGCACATGTTAAATAAATCCAGTTTCAAGCTTTTCAAAAGCTGAACAACTCATCTCTGAAAGGTCCTTTTGAACCAGTCCTAATGCTTTTCGTTGGAGACAGCTTAATGCAGAATTTTTAAAACTGTGAGGAAAGTTAAGGGACGATTGATGTCTGATTGTGCTGAGTTTGAAATTTTAAAGGAAGCAGGGGTTGCAATTTCCTTTTGGGTTTCATGATTGCCAGGAGATTCTTGTCTCTTTATTTACTTAGCTGTTCTTTAAGAAGTACGATGACATCTTTTGCTGAGTCGTCAAGCTCGAGACATTTAAAGGGTGAGGGACGTCTGGGATAGAGTCTGTGTTTTTAAAGAGTACCCACCAGCCCATGGCACCGCCAAAGCCTCCCTTGAAATGTTTTCTGCTGTTTCCGCCGTTATTTCTCCTATTAAAGAACTCTCCCAGGATGCACTGCAACATTTGTCTCCATTAACAATTTAGGTTACAGAAAGGGTGGTGCATTCTGTGTGTGTACCCCTACGAAAACTTTCCCTGCTTTTAAAGATCGAATTCCACAGCACACTTTGGCCTCGGTAGAGCATGGAATGAAGTTATTACCCCCACTTGCTGCAGGAGGGGATGAAAACACGCGCTCATTTCACTAAACAAAATAAACAGGCTGTACAACAGACCCACATTTTCAAACCCCAGATGGTGTGTGCACAATCTGCCATCTCAATAGAGGTTATTGTATGCCGTGCGTGCGTGTGTGTGTGTGTCTGTCTACATATGTGTGTGTCTGACCACAATTTGGAGGTCATAGGTAGTCAGTCCCCTTTCTTCAATGACAGCCTGCTCACTTCATCCACCAGATGAGATTTTCACACTCTTGTGGTCAAAGACAAACATGATAATATGGACAAAGCACCAATTGGCAGCCCTCATTTGAATCCTTCCATCGCCAACACATGCTCAAATGTGATCCGATCCTATCCCATTGTGGTGCGTTCATGCATGCTAAATCCATTTTGAAGCGTACTTTGGGATATCACTGCAGATTATTGGATTTGAAGAGTCTGATGCATCTTGGATTCAAAATAAGATGCACATTGTGCATGATGTTATTAGTACAAACTTTTCCAGTTAATACACGTTACACGAAGTATGTCCGTAAATTAAATATCTAGTTGCGTTGGACCACTCATGGTATTTCTCATAGAGTATAATCCCACTGTTTCCCTCGCATGCTGATTAATGTTTTTGCAAGTCTCTAAGAAGCTTTCTACAGCCTGGCACCTTCTTCAAAGAGCCACCTGGACAACTCACCTTTCCCTACTGCTCCCTGTCCGACAGGCCTTCTGTTCCCTGTAGAAGCTTTAAGGTCTCAAAGGTACAATGGTTCCCCTTGGATGTTACGCCTTTCAGGGGAAGAGGAGTGGAGGTTGTTCACCCAGCTAAAGACTGGGTCTCAGGTGCACCTCCTCCTTTGAAGGCACAACAATAGCAGAGCATGCGCACCGGAGCTTGCCCTGGAAGATGATCAACCATACGAGGCATCCCTTCAAAGTTCCCCAGCCCCTGTGAAGTGGGGCCAAAGGCGGCCAGACGTCGGTGCTACGAGTTCCATTCCATTCCCTACCAGACAATTCAACAGCTGGGGACTCGAGGGTCGAAAGGGCATGACCCTAAAGACCATGGCTAATGTTCAGGAGACATCTTGCTCCGTCTGCCTAATGCGACATTGGGAGTGTGAACCACAACGTAAAGGGTTAGCAATCAGAGTGCTATACTTTGTAGGAAATCCAGTGGAGGAGAAAGGCAACATTGAAGGACGGACGGGCGATTGACGTACCGCACTGTTAAGAGTCCGAAAGTGAAAACACTGGGGTGGATCCGCGGGCACTAATGTTGTGGCTGCAGCCTGCGAGGCTGAAAGGATTGCATCTCTGCAGCGTTTAATGGAAGGATAATCAGTGAAGGACAGGCAGGCGGTTGACCAAAGAAGAGCGTGGACATGCGAGCGAGCGTGCGTGCGTGCGAGAGAGAGTGAGTGCGTGTGTTGGTGACCCACGTGTGAGTCAAAGTGTTCCGACATTACAAATATCCGCCCCTCCCGTGCCTTGCGTACGTGCGTCCCAGCCCTCCCAGGGAAGACGGTGGGGGCCCCCCTGCCCCTGCCTCAGTGCTCCGCTGCTAATGAGCACAATCAGAGGCTGCTGTTCAGCCGGTGAACCCAGCTGGATGTGATTGAGCCTGCGTGACCTGCCGTAGACCCGGGGAGCGACCCAGCGCCACAGGGATCTTCACAGCGACCGCGGGTGGGGGGAGGGGAAGGGGGGGGGGTGGGGGGTGGGGGGGGGGGGTCAAGGAGAAGCTTAGGCCTGCCAAGGCTACCTGCCAAGCCCACCTGGTGCCCGCTATGTGCCTGGTCCTGCCAACCATGCGCACTGCCGCCACACACGAGGCCATCTGCCAAGCCGACCTTCGGCCGTGCTCGCTGGTAAGCAGAGAGGGGGAGGAGGGGGGGGGGGGGCACAGCACTGGAGGTGGTGAATGCTCAGGTGCTGGTGGAGGCGGGGGGGGCAGGGATTCTCCGGGGGTTGATGTATCCACAGGCGCCATTGGTTTTGGGGGCCAGGATGTTTGGTATGCGACACATCTGAAACATGTAACCTACATCTGATCTGGAAACAAAAATAACCAAAAATAACTTACACTTCTTTAAGTGCAATAAGCATATATTTGGTGCCCTGCGCCCAGCAAATGCTCACTCATGAACAACACCCAACGGAAATGTACAACCACAAACTAATACTAATAACCACAAAATGTACAACGACAAACTAATATATCAGGTTCAGAGTCATATCATCTGTACGGAAAAAGAAAATTCAAGATGAGGTACAAATGGCTTCTCCAGTTAGGCCCTGATTAAGATTCCCGAGCACAGAGATCGAAAGTGACAGTTGTGAGCTTGGAAACAGGTGCACCAGGAAAAGAGTTTGATAATTTTCTGCCAGCATCAATAATCTCAGACATCGTTCCTTCCCCCCCTAAATAGACGTGCATGCACATAGTCTCTCTCTCTCCCTCTCTGACAAACACACACACACACACACACACACACACACACACACACACACACACACACACACCAAGGCAATCCCTCAGATTTCATCTATCGTTTGGCATTTCAATTGAAGTGTACACACACATCTAATGTCAGGATCACTTATGCGATGGATGTAGAATTTGCTTTGCCTGAAATATGGTCTTTTTTGACGTGCACTGAAGGCAGTTGAGCCATTGCGAACGGAATCTCTTATCAAAGCAAGTAGGCCACTACAGCCGGAGAATGGAGAGCAAGTATGGTTAGAATTGCGCAATGTAAAGATTTTGTCTCCGTGCTGTACCATCCTGAGGGAAAAACACAGTGTTGGTTGGAACAGCATGAGTGCAAGTGTAGGCAAACTCTCGCGCAAAGGGAATGTGTAGAGCAAGAGAAACAACATGGCACGGAAAAAAAAGAAGAGGTAAGAGACGCTACCGTCGCATCTGTTCAAAAGTGGCTGCACCTAGACAACAAGAAAAGAATAACGTTATCAACGCAATATAAAATGTAATGAAATGGAAGAAAACATGTGCTCAACCAACCCACCCACAAAACATGTATGCGCGCACACACAAGGTTTTGTAATGAGAGCCTGACTACATGCATTAATCATTTGGTGAGCGCTACTGAAGGCAGTATGCCCCAGGCCACAGGCCGCTGTGAGAAGGGAAGCCTGGGAGGGGAGCTGGGTCTTGTGGTCATGGTCTCAACATAATCTAAACATGCTTCTACTGCTGGAGTGCCCATGTGTAATTGAACCATGTAGGTCCAGCCAAGGGGACAATAGTACGGTGGCCCTGAGTGCACCGCAACTTCAGGAAACACATGCAAATAGACCAAACATGAGCAAGTTAAGAAAACATCTACGTCAGATTTGCAACACATGCGCAGCATTTTCAGCAAATTTAGACAACACAACACATTGTGGTATCATGAGCTCACAATGTTTAAATGAACCAAAAATCCGACGGATAGCTGAGTTCAACGAGCGTGTCCAGACATGTTCATAACTTTTAGGTGTCCTCTGGAAACATTTCCCTTGTGTTGTTTGTATTTGCAGTGCGTTTCTGTAATGTGTTGTGTTGTCTGTATTTTCTGCGCGTTTCTGTAATGTGTTGTGTTGTCTGTATTTGCAGGGCGTTTCTGTAATGTGTTGTGTTTTTGTATTTGCAGCGCGTTTCTGTAATTTGTTGTGCTTTCTAAATGCTGCTCATCTGTTGTCAAATTGATGTTTTCTTAATTTGTTTGTGTTTTTTTGTCTATTTGCATGTGTTTTCTGAAGTTGCAGTGCGTTGGCCTCTCAGGGCCACCGTACAATAGAGCCATCCGTAAAGCCTTTTCGCAAAGCCTGTAGAGTAGATATGGGGAGGATACTAACCTGTGGCACTGGTGTGAAAAGTAATGAGCCATGAATGAGCAGAATCACCAAATGTCCAGTAACCGGTCAGGTTCTGGTTGATTTTTAACCACAAAGGACAGGTCCTTCAGCGTAACATGCTGCTCTCACGAGTTCTCTGCTGTGGGTGTTTTCCTTTTTCTTGGCGGCCCATCACTAAATACATTGGCCGGTAATTTGACACGAACGCCAAGGTCCAAAATCAATTTCAGGCTCCACTTCTAAACTGAACCTTCAGGTAATAATTTGAATGTGACGTTCGTCACCTGTCATCACCCCAATTCCTTTGAAAACAAGGCCTTTTTTTTTCCCTCTCTCGCCTTCCACTCCGTCTCCTCCGACTTACAATGACGGCGAGGGAGACGGCCGTGGCGTTCCCTACTTTTTCCCCTCTGCCGGCACTCACACGAAGAAAAGAAAGATCTCCATTATGCAGCCTGGAGATTAAGCTACCTTTCAGCAGCTTTTACAAAAGCCCAAATATGAGGTCGGCGCGTGGCGCGCGGCACTTCATCAATCAATGGGGTGTGATTACGGGGAATTCGGGTCCACTGGCACCGCCGCACGATCTGACGTGTGTGGCCATGCAAGTACACAGACATAAAGAGTACTGTGTCGGGGGCATGTTGATGTGTGGCACTGAGTGAGTGTGTGTGTGTGGAAACCTGCTTGGGTTCACATCACTAACAAAAAATGACCAGTCAATGGTGAGACTAGAATTTGCAATGTCCAATTTTCAGAATTACACTTGTTCTAATCTAGAGTAAAGGTAGTCTTGTTTATTCTCTCCCTCTAGAAAACAGTAACTAGCAGGAAACCCTTCATTCCATTTGGTTTGCAGGACTCGTGAGAGAAAAAAAAAATACCTCGAACATTATTAGATCTGTAGGGGGAAACAAAATGTAGCAATCTGAAACACAACAGTGGCGTTGCTGGGAGCGGGCCTATATGTTACGGGCCCCCTTCTGCCATGCCGGAGTGATGGGACTTTTGGCGTGAGGCTGTTGACAGGTCAATTATTCCCCCAGCTGAATTACAGCGAATGACATCCAACCCAATGCTATGAGTAGAAATTGAAACACCCTGAGGATAAAGCACGCCATCTTCTATATATTGGATCCCCCCCCCCCCCCCCCCCCCGCCGGCCTCCTCCCATTGTTGGCTACTCCGGGAGCTGCTGAATCAAAGTTCAGTTTGTTGTATAATGTCTTACACCAATATGTTGTGTTTCCTTTCATTTCTATGAAGTATAGTTGTAGGACGGTCGTAAATTGAAGCTTTGTTTTGTTTCTGTATTAGTTATGGTATGGGAAGTGCTCCGCCTGATTAAAAAAAAAAAAGCTCTCTCGTAAAAAGCAATATGGGAGTCGAGCCTTAGGCCAGAGCATCAAGAGGCCAAAGGAAAGCATGGCTCAGAAAAACCCTCCATAACCTGCTTCCAACATGGCTACTTTCATCTGACCTGTCGGCTCGTTCGACAGTGCCTGCACAGAACACTGTGGGCAGGCCGTTACTAACGGCAGAAATATGTCAAGATCCAATCCGTCCAACCACTCTGCCAACCAACATACCCTCACACAGGGTAACTCAGGTAGAAGAGTTCATATCAAAGTCATCCTAGTTTGCAATTGCAGGTAGGCGTGGCCTCTTGGATGGACCAAGCCGAGGCAGTGGATGGTTTGACTGTGTTGGGGTTTCGCCCTCACACTGGGCCCACCTGTCTGGCTCTGGTGAGGGCTGGAGCCCAGGTAAGGCTGAGGTGGCTGGGGCCCATCTGGTGCCCATGTGGAAATGATGGGCTTGAATGATCCCCTCAGACACAGGCTCCTTCGGCTACCAACGGATAATCCCCAGTTCCGGAGTGACTGGGGTCAACGTGGGTTCGCACGACTCAAAGGAGCCTATTCTCTCCTCTGTAAATTGGACGGGGGAAAAAGCAATGAGGTAGTCTGAGAATTGGAACAAGAGGATTCTGACCAAGTCTCTTTGATTGTGGTAAACCCCTCTTTCTTCTGTAGGATATATTCAGGCTGTTACTGCCACATAGTCTCTTAAAAAAATACACAGATGGTTTACATGTTTTATGCTAGATGTTATTTTGTTCAGATGATAATGGCGTCAAAAATAACTGTACATAAACCGGTTACTCTGGCTTTCATCAGAAAGCCTCTATAATGAAGTAATAGCAAATACTATGCCTGGCTGATGATCTTCATAATACTACACTTCCTGGTAATTGTTGGGAACCCAAAGGCATTGGCAGTAAAGCCACACACACTGTTTACCAAAGCAGCCTTGGTTGCCTACTTGCAAGACATACAAAGAAAGAAAGAGAAGAAAAAAAAATAGAAAAAGAAAAGAAAAAAAGTCCTCTGTAACGTTCCTTCCTCAAGGGTCCCAAACCCTTACGCCCCCCACCTTATTCTTCCAAAACACACCAGCATAGCCCTCGTTGGCGGGTGGGAAGCGCCAGTCCTCTCCCTTAACACAACAAACTGTTTAGTGGGAAGCGCTGCTCTGCTTTTCGCCAGGAGCCAGGATCACAGTGTACCGAGTTAATGATTGCATTTATCAGAGACTGGAGGGAGCCCCGCGCTGGCAGAATTATTCCTAAGCATCTCACAGCGTGAACTTCATGACATGTAAAGACGAAAATATGCCATTTCATCATCACAAGGTCCTTGCTCCCTACAGTGGCAAACAAAAGTGTTTTTCCCATTAGCGGGGGAGTGCATCTTGTATTCTCTGCGCATTTGTGTCTCTGTGTGAGAGAGCCTCTACACGCACGCGTGCGGATAGCAAAGTTCCTCTGTTAGACCCACAGCAGGAGAAGACCTTTCACAGACAGGCAACAGGGATGCCTGGTTGTTCCTTTCATCTCACAGAGCACACAATCTCTCAATCTGTCCTGTTGTAATTAGAACTAGGGAGTAGACAAACTTGGGGGAAGAAGGAGAAAATAGAAAAACCCGCCTCGGTGTGTTTGCCACTGCTAGCTCGTTGTGCCCCTGTTGTCAGACTTAAATTGCTCTGAGAGACACGTTGGTCTTGCGCACTTATCATAACCTTTTGTTTGTCACAGTAGAACACATCATAGCCGTGTAGTGCAGGCGTGCCACTTAAAATGTAATGTCACAGTATCACTGGGATAAACAGGTTACCACAAGCATGCAGTGATGGGATACACCTCCACAGCAGTTACACGGGGAGATTCTCTGGTTACTGGCATTACAAGTCTAGGGAAGTGTTTCTTAAAGTAAAATACATAAATTTTATTTCATATATATACATATATTTGGCATAATATATAGCATAATTGAATATAACAAAATAGATTTTGCATTACTTCTTAATACTCTTCTTTTGACCACAGTGCACAGCCACTAAATTTTAATACCATAATCTAGTAAAATTACACTTATACATTGACAGTATGTGCTAGAAGATGTTGCGAGGCTAGCCTAATAGTGAAAAGGCTAGCATCCAAAAGCTACAGTGTTTTTTTGAAGATGCCAGTCTGATAATGCAGCAGGTGTAATGGGAATTAGTTTGAAAGCTGACATTTACAGGTGAGAGAATCTTGGCCGAGCTTGTTCAGTGAACTATACTCGAGCAGAGCTGGGGGAGGGTGCCACCCAACGCACACATATCCTTCCATTAAGGCCTGAATCTTTCAGCAGTGGGCCGGCTAATGTCACAGGAGATCATGTTACATTAAACATTTAGATATTTATCATTAGCCCTCGGAGAAGAGCAGCCGTTTACATGATCACGCTAATGCAAAGCCTTTTTAAAAAGGGGGCGGAAGTGAGCGCACACAACGCCTCGGAGGATGAGAAATGGATGCCGAGCCTGCGTGCGCTTAGGCGCATATGTGTGTGTGTGTGTGTGTGTGTGGGTGTGTGTACGCACGGTGAGCCGAGCGGATGCATTTCACATTTTATCAGCTTGGCCTCCATGTTCTCATTTAACAGCTGAGCACCCACATGGCAGATAGGAAGACAGAGGAAGAGAAAAGAGACAGAAAGAGAGAGAGAGAGAAAAAGAGAGAGAGGATTTTCCTTCAGGTCACAGAAACAGTCAGCGATGAATGGAGCCGAGAACACACACCATCCCTCAAACCTGCTGCTGGCACCTGATGAGGACAACGCACACGCACGCACGCACAGGCCCACGAACAAAACAAGGTCGTAGGCCTGCAGGGTTGTGTCCAAGACCAGCTCAACAGTGATGGAGATGGATTGAGTCATTGATGCACGCAGCAACAACACTCCCCCACACCATGGACACGCTTAGCCGTCCCAAAAAAAAACACTGGCCTCCAAAATGTACATGTAAATACACCCACACACAACAACAACAACAACAGCCCACTCCTGTACACAAAACGCACACATTTGCTCAGTGTTACCCTTCAAGTTGTTAATACGCTCGGTGCACTACGTGGACGGGCTGTCGGTTGGTGACGCCGGCGCTGTGGGTGCGTGCAGCGGAGGATCACACCAGGCCTCTGCTCTCTCCAGCCAGCGCCGCATTAGAGCTCATTAAACAGCAGCTTTACTCCAAAGAGCTCCAATATGTCATCCCTTCCCCTCCGGCTGGCACTGTGCAGCTGGCGGGGGGTTAGGGCGGGAAGGGGGCGCCGGCGCCAGAGGAGAGAGGGGTCGGGGCTAAGTGACATTTTATGGCATCACTCAACGTTCCAACGGCTTGCTGGGGAGAGTTGGAGGAAATAGGCAGCGCTGGGAGAGAGACATGCGAGAGTGTGGAGAGGGAACACTCAGGGACAAATATCGGGAGATGAATCGGGAGGAAGGAAAGACATTGACACTATTTTTTTTCTGAAAGCTTCGACGTTTTTTTCTTGGAGTAATGAATTCGCCTTTAGAAATTAGTCAAACAAAACGCCTGAATGACAAGTATTTCAATTTCAGATAGACAACAAGGATGTTCTTATATTGACAAAGGACACACAGTTATAGTTGAGCAGTATAAACGTTTACTTTTTATTTCAGCAATACTTCCAGCAAACCATGTTGATATGCAATATTCAGCCTTTCATTGGTTCTGGCTTCTTTCATACTGTTCAATTAAATAGCTTGAATCAAAAGACTTTCAGCAGAGCTAGAATAATACTCCTTACTTTGTGCCCTGTCTGCATGTAGACAACTTGAAGGCTGTTGGTGGTCCAGAGAGAAGGGCACCTCTTTCATGATTTTTAATATTAAAATGTATTTAATATGAAACAGATATCCTTCTACTTGATGTGAATCATGTTTCTTTCAATTAAGAATAAAAGCAGATTTCTGAATCTGTCGTGAAAACGGTGCAACGTTGAAACCTGAAGCAGGCATCCATGCATTTAAAAGGCATTTTGTAGCACAAAATAACAGAACAAAAATATACTAAACACAAACATGCCCAATTTGATAAAGCAATGCTGTCGTTATAGATAAGTGCATGTTTTTTTTGTTTTCTTATTTACATTTTGTGTTATTATTACTTTATCAACAGTAATGTCCATGGGTGTGTACCTTTGAGGTGTGTCTGCGTGTCTTGTTTTCGCGTGTGCAAACGAGCCATTGTGAAACTTTGCCAGCGACACGGCCAGCCCAGAGGGAGGCCCGTGTTTTGGCCCTCACTGAAGCGACCGCAGCCTTTTGCTCCCATGAAAGCTGTGATCGCCAGGGGCTCTCCAGGAGCAGTGTACACTACATCTGTAGTCAGGGACAAAACGGAAGCACGGGCAAGAGGCCACACTGTGAAGAAGGACAGATGAATTGGCTTTTAATGATGACTCCCGAGACAAGCTAAAACTGTCTTTGCAGGCAGAGACTGATGCATTTTTCATTGTGCTTCCAGCCAAGAGCTTCAGTCTGGGGGTAGAGCACATCAACAGGATATCAAGTGGAAGCGCACTTCTTTTAGTTTGCGACTTCACTTGGTACAAGTAGACTTCAAGTTAATGTGACGTTCTGTGTTCATGGCCTCCCCTAACCTGCTTCAAATATATAGAGGCCTTCCAGTGAGTCCAGGATGAGACGAGGCCATGGGTTCCTTGTAGGTTTCCATGGCTGACCGTGTACAATCAAACCTGCTACAGCAACAACGGCGTCGAGCTACACCTGAGTGCAGTTAGGCTTCCATTTTCCAACAAGCCCATATCCAATTTTAACTTTTGCAACTCAAACCTCTTTTTCCCTGTGCATACCACTATCAGAGACCCGCAGAGCTTTGACTCGGCAAAGAAAATGTGCCTGTTTATTTCTTTTCTACCCCATTAAAAGTTGCACACAAAGGATAATGACATACCAATACTGTATGAAGAAACTTCACATTAAATCTGCGGCCATTATTTTCACACAACAGCGGGGACAGTATTGATTGAGGTAATGACTAGGCATTACAACCTACTTCTCAACACTCAGAGAAGCAGTGGGATACAGTCAGGACCCCAGTAATTATCCAACATTTCCCCCCTTATTTTCCTTTCCCAGATGTGTGTAAAAATAGAAAACATTTGGCCAGCATGGCTGTAAATACAGCATGTAACAGCCCATCCGGGTGGCCAGGTCTCTTAGTGTACACAGAGAACAAAAGGCACATTGCCTTACTCCCAGAACTGGGGAGTGTGGGAAGAATGCTGGGGACAAGCCGTCTCCACGGTTGCAGCAATACTCCGGGCCTCTACGCACGGCCAACATGAGATAGTGATGTATCTTGGGAAATGCGGGTGGGGTTTGCACAGACTCCATGGGACTTGAAGACGTGGAGAAGAAGCCTGATGCATGTTTATATTGGGATTACAAATGGCCTCCCGTGGGATGGAGAGCTATGCCAATTATTTTGTAAGAAAAAAAAAGAACGATCGACTGAAACAGAGCGAGAGAGAGAGAGAGAGAGAGAGAGAATATACATTTTAGCTTTTTGTTCCCACAAAATCATTACATACAGTATCCCACCGAACAGTTGTTTACAGATTGTCACTGGGCTTTGGAAACAAGCAAAAGTCACTGTTGTTTATGAACTTTGGGAAGTGGGGGGGGAGTACTTGATGTGGCTTGACCAAGTAGACCACATTGAACTAAGCAGACTGAGAGCCCACATGCACTAGGTTAAAGATCAGAACACTATACAAAAGAAAGATTATATATACAGTGCCAGTCAAAAGTTTAGACACACTTTCCCATTCACTTTAACAGGAAAGTGTACTCAAACCTTTGACTGGTATTGTATATATATTAAAATATATATATATATATATATATATATATATATATATATATATATATATGTATGTATATATATATATATATATATATATATATATTTATATACACGCACACATAATAATAATAACTATTTATTTATATAGGGGTAACCAATATCAGCCAAATATCAGTCTACTAATCAAGTGTTCTGTCACTGTCTCGCCAATGACACCCCTCATTAGCCAGCCATACCTGGCCAAGCTATGGGTAACTGTTGATCCCTGAAAAGCCTGCAAATTAGTAGTGCAGTCCTGGATGGCGGGCAAAATTTAGAGCTAAACTAGCGCTAGGAAAATGGTCAATCAAATTGAATTGGAACGTTTCTCTTCGTTTCTTTGGCTGAGGTCTGGGCATAACATGTTACGTGCATTACAGAAAGATTAAATGGTTTTCTGCCATTCCACTTAAGCGGCTGTATGTAGTTTCTTGTTTTGGGAACCCCTATCGTTTGCTTAGTGTAATTATTTTACCTAACCATCGCAAAGAAGACACGCAGAATACTAGTGGTCATTGCATGTCGCTAGCACAATCAACAAAGTTGATGTTTTCTTCCCGATTTACTGACGCACTTCCTTGTGCCATAAAGCAATTCATCATAGTTTCGCAAGAGATCGTAACCGGTGGTAGATGAAATTAGTGTTAAATATTTGGAGGACTGATCTGAATGGCGATTTTTTTAATTCTCCCATAGACATTACAATGTGCAAACTGTCCAAAGATTTTGATAATCCGTTAGTACAAAACAGTTGTGTATAGCCACTTTAAATACATCTTTATAGAATTTCCTCATGATAATTAAAAATGGGGGGGGACATGTGAACCGTGTTAATTTGATGCTAAACATATGCAATGTTGAAAATTGGAAATAGCATGACCATAAAATGGTTAAATAAGCTTGTCAATTTACACCTCAAATCACAATGTATGTCACGTTGAATCGCTAAGTAATTATTTTTGGAGGTGTGTGTGTGTGTGTGGGGGGGGGGGGGGGATAATACTTCAAGCATATACTGGCTTGTAAACTTTATCAAGTACACATAAGATGTGCTTGATCACAGAAGCCAAGGTAATACCACTGGGATCCTACCCTCGTCAAAACGGTCCGTGTCTCATTATTCTCATCTGCCACTGAAACGCAATGAGCACTACCGTAAACGTAACTGGAGTCCAGGCTGTTGGAAGATTCCTCTTTTAGCCTTTGTACTTTTAAACACTTCAGCCCCAAGACTTGACCTTCTGAAACAAGCCCATTCTCCGTCTCCGCCCTCAGCCTACAATGTTTACCCACAATGCACTCAGTTTGCAATGATAATAAAAGTAATCTCACTTCAAATGTCACAGGCACTGAGGAGAGCGGAGATTTAAATGAAAGAAATGCTTTAGGGCCCTCTGGCAAATATTTATTTGTAGCACAGAGGAAAGAAAAAAATAAAGTATACCGCATGTCACATTCAGTGATTCTTTTCATTATCTTGCCATCCGGAAGGTATCAGGAACCCTTTTTGCAAGGAAACAACGGCTAAATGGGTTTTGCACATAAGCAGTGTGAAAATAAGCTGTGCTTTCCCAGAGGAGAAGAATCATTTTGGTGTATTTTGGACTTGTGCACAACACCTATGCATACCCATGTGAGGAGGGAACAAAATGAACGGTTTATCAAATCAGACACTGCATATAAATCACAAGTCTTACTAAAGCACGTCACCAAAACAATTAAGTGAACGTGATGTGTGTGTTGCACGGGAGAACAACTAAATAAACAAAACGTTTACGATAAACATTCGGCATCACAACTGCTAGTAATTATGAAGATGGAGCGTCCAGAGTTTTTATCTACGTTGTCGTTACAGATGACACTACATTGTGTGAATTTATCCCCAAAAAGTGTTTTAAATTTAAACTTTTCAATGTATTATACCTCAGTAAACCACCTAATTGAACCATTTGGTAACTTATCCCCAAAAAGTTTTGTGACTTTAAACCTTTCAATATACTATATCTCTGTAAACCACATAATTCAACCATTTGGTAAGTTAAGTTAAAAACAAATCAGTTGTTCCCTAAAAACCATTTCCTACAACTTTGGAGTTTTCAAATGGAAATGGAGTCTCTATTTATCCTAACCCCCCAAAGGTAGTCTGTTGCGACCACGCACACACACGCACACAGACACACACGCACACACAGAGTAACCAGGGCTAGTAATCCCTGAGCCCACTCTTGAGCTCTCTGCCTAATCGTGGACACAGCCACCATGTCCACACCACCACGGCTGGCTGAATCCTATTGGGTCAGGCAGCGGGAGCAAATAACTGTTTAACAGACTCACACCGTCTGTCCTGCTGAGCCATAGCTGGGGAATAGGGCTGTGGGTGTGTGTGTAAATGACAAAGCAATGTGACTAAACAATTGTCTCTTTTATTTACCGCAAGGATCGGTTGATGTTTAAAGGGCGGCTTAAGTTCACTTTTTCCTGGACGCGGGGTCACTCTCTGCAGTGATCGTTAGACAGTAACCTGCGGTAGCTTGCTAGGCCCATGGAAGTTAATGCTGTAGGTGTGATATATATATATTGCATATATATATAAATATATATATATATATTTTTTTTCTCCACAGGATAGTATTGCACACAATTTCTTTCCCCGGTGTGTTTCGTGAGTTTGCAATGATATATCAATGAAGTCTCTCCTCCAGTCTAAATGGGGGATGAAGAAGGCCCAACATGGCCACACGCTCGGCTGGAGCTCCTGTGGGATGACATTTCCAAGGGCAGAGTGGCCACTGAAGGTCAGGTGACAGTGGGGTCAGGATGGCTGAAGGGAGGGAGGAAGCCGCGGGGAAAGATGCTGGCAGTGGGATAGGGGACAATGGGAAAATGTCATCCTTAACTTCAGTTCCAGACGACAGGACCAGGACTGAATGAATCATGAAAGGACCCTTAAGAGGGTGCAGGGGCTCTTGGGGAACTGAGCAACGATCGAGGCATGGATCTCTCCGATGTTAGGAAGATAATAAGCGTGTGGAGGAATCCAGGAGAGCTCTGCTGGGAAGCTTACTGTGGTACTGTAGTCACTAAAAACGGTCTGGGTGGGACTCGCAAGGACAGTAAGTAAAACAACAGTGTGTGTAATTAACTTCTGGAAAATTTTGGAAGTGTCTACAGACATGTGAACAAGTCCATTGCAGATATGTTAACAGCTGAAGAAAGAAAGTCATATGGTGCAGAATTACGAAATAATGAAAAAAATAAAACGTCCTTCCTATAAAAAAAACAAAAAAACAATTTCCTCTCATAAAATGGAACAGGACAATTCACATTGAGTCCCCCAAGAAAAGAAATCCTGAAATCAAAGAAAGAATTCACTTGGTAAACGGTAATTTAAAAAAATTATTTTCAATAATGAGCTTTCGCAACCTTCAAATTACGCAAAATCACAGGCTATTCAGCGAGTTATTGACGGCACTTTTTTTTGTCAGCTTTTTCCTGGCTGAGTTTTCCTTCTTCAGAACAGCTTCACGATCCAGAGGGACAATTGGCAAGCGACGGCATGGCCCTCCAGACGTCTGTCACTTCAGTTAAGTTGGAGAACACTAGAGAACGCTCTCTGCAACTTGTACTTGTCGTCTCACTGTGACCTGGTGTGTGAGGTGTAACACCTCGGGCTGCCATGGACCTTGTGCATGCCCGTGCTCCCTCAAATATCAGCTGCCAATCATCAGACACCTGACCTTTTCTCCTCTTCCCTCCCCCATTTTAAGCAGTGTGAGCCGACAACCTGCTTCCTGGGTTGAGGTGAAGGGGGTGTGGAGACAGAATGTACGTTTAAGAATAAAGAAAATGTTTTGCACGCAAGTTCTCACACTTTTTGAAACGTATTGACAGCGAGTTGGTCTTTCAGCGGCAGCACATTCAAGGTTGCTTTTATAATTGGCAGATTTATTAATAAAGGGTGACCTACTGTATGCATTATTTAAATTTTCCACAATCAGTACAGAAACTCTTCGGTCTCAGTGACAATTAATACGATGTTATGCTTAGTTCCTTTCTAGAACACCAGGAAGCCATACAAATAAAAACAAAATGTGCACAGCCTGCAACAAATGGAAAGCGGTAGAAGCCGAAAGGCAATGCAACCTCCTTCGCTGAACTTGGAGCAAGAAACCCGTGGGCAGTCTTAACTCGACCAAGACAAGTTGTGCTATTCCCAATGCGCCGCACAATGATTCCTCTCCCCTAGCACTCTCCAGCTCCTCAGTCTTCCTCTTGTTCCTGGAAGCAAAACAACTGTGACACACGAAGGAAACATTTCACCCGTGTCGAGCACTCATCGGTACACGCGGCGAATCAATCCAGCTGCAGCTGGAACTGAGGACGACGGACATGAGGGCGAAGCCGTGCTTCAGCTCCCACGCGACAGGCATGGCTAAGAAAGACACGACCGGACAGCTTTCAACCTGGCCACTGTTGTTCAGGCCCCCTTTACTCAACGGGCAGATGTAATTTGTTTGACGCCATTAGGAAAGTTAGTGCAAAGAAAGGAAAACTTGTCGGATTGTGAAGTTGCTAAACGATGGCTCTAGCCTACCTGTTCGGCTGTCACTTCGATCGGTAGTAAAGTTGGGGAGAAAGAGACAAAATGTAGCAATTCTGTGGTTTTATCTGATAATTTACTTCAACTGATCAAACCAACTCTCATGAGCGTAAGAACAGACAGACAGGTCATAGATGCTACATCGAATAATAACTCATAGGACTATCTCAGCATGTTTTTACGCAATGTGCCACGTAAGGGGCTATGGTGAATTCAGCGATATTGGGACAGTGTTTGTAGTTCTATTTTGTGATTGCAATTTGTCCCAATACAGATTAATTCACCCTATCATCCACAACATGAAATACTTTGGTGAATCTCTGGTTGCGGCCAATCACATTGAAACGTCAGTTACAAAGAGGAGCTCATTAGCAGTACCAATATAAGTCGAGGGGCCATGATTATTCATGCTTCGTCTGAAATACAATAAGGTAGTGGGAAAATAAACTATTCCAATAGCCACACATAACAAGTGCACTTACACACCCTTGCCTAAAAAGTTTAATTCACTTTCTGCAGAAAATTAGAAGTCAAAGTGCAGCAATATAATTAGCTAAACACTAAAACCATTGAAATTCCATTCTCAACCCCCCCTCCCCCAAAAAAGAAAAAATAATTGCAGTATTATTTTCAGCCTTAATTAAGTGGCTAAGGCTTCTTACAAGTGTAAAAAATGTAATCCCTTCTCTAAATCCCATATAATTTAATGTGAAAGAAATCAAATAAATAACGGGGGCCTAGCTTTTTTCCCTATTTTTCCCTCTGAAAGGGTTTGATATGGGTGATTAGGTGAGCGCGGCGTGAAGAAGCCCATTAGAATTGTGTGGTGTCATCAGAGAAGCTCCGAGCCCCCGATGCTGTGACTGCCGCAACCGTAATCCGCTCCTTAATTTCTCCCATCTGGAGGAACGAACGGGGCTGGGGAGACGAATGGCCATTGATTGATTCTTATCCCGTTAAGAAGATAGGAGAAAGATAAATGGCTAGGTAATGAGCCTCAATTATCAAGTATGATAAGCTCAATTAAGAAGCAAAAATGTCACATCGATGGGCTCTACAGAGATGATAGTGCACTGGCCCGACTGTCTTGAAATGGTGACAGGTCGAAATGTGACGTTATTTGTCAATCTTTTCCATATTCAACACCTCCCCTTTCTCAATGCAGGGTGGCATACATTTGTTTGAAACAACTAGGGGACACAATCCCACATACATGAATTGAGACATAGAAACCCAATAAAAACAAAAACATGATCGACTATTGTCAAGCTCTGCCCTCACCCAGTAGACTGAACCAAGACTTAAATGTAACTATTTACGCAAATGTTTAAAACATTAGGTAATCAGAATGTAAACAGTTTTACTGCAACATTTCTGAAACTGAGTGTCTCCTCTCTATTCTATTGGCAAATAACTACATTTCAAATGTGAGGCTTCTACTAAATTATATTGCACAGTCATTGCATACAGTATTTTCACTGTCCTGCGGTCAGAAAATGTTTCAACAAAGGGTTTCTATTTCAAGGGTTGCAGTTTATTTTATTTTTTTTCGCAAAACAAAATGTTTTATTCATGGAAACTGGAAGGAAAAACAGGAATTGTAGCTTCATGACACATATAACTCAAGTCTCGTTAGATTGTGCACACATTCCCACATTTCAAAGAGAAATTCAAAGGCGTGACCAACTTACTAATTCACAACCTTTTAGCTCTGGGAAAATGTGTGAATATCACAGTAAACTTGAGGGTGTATTCCTATTACATAATTTACGAGGACAACAATTCCCTTAGGTTTACAATCATGTTTACATGAATGAAACATATGTTTAACTGTAAGTGGTTCTTAATTTTCTCTTTGAGAAAACAAGGAGCAAAACATAGAAATGGCAATTCAACCACATATTTTTACATACCACAGGGCAGGTCTCCAACTGACAATACCTGATATAGCAAAAATACTGAGTCAAAGGATGACCCAGCAAATTTAACAAAACGGTTAATAATAGTTTGTTCAGCCTAAGTTGCTGTCCTTTAATGTGATGAACTGATCAAGAAAACAGCTAAGACACTAAATTGTAAGTTGGCTGCAACTTTTCCGAATCGCAGTAAATTACTAAATTTAAGTTTTGTGTGCTGTGTTTGAAGACCCAGCAAGGGATATTACACACATTAATCACGTTTGTACTATCTGAATATTAATATGGTAGCACGGCCAGGGCATTTCCTGGTATGGGAAAAAAACACTGTCTGACATCTTGTTAAAGTGTAAAAAGCATATATTATCCACAACTAGAATTTGAATAACGCCCTAATGTGAGCCTATTAAATAGTGTGGAGGAAGTTAATTTGTACATGTTGAGATGTTCTCAAGGTTTTCATTTAAAATTAGCACTTATCACACAGGAAATGAAAGCGCTTAATTAAAAGCTGTGAATAGCTGCTTTGACGCTGCGGTAATCATCAAAAACAACACGAGAAAATAGCCCTAAAAGATACTTAGCCACAAACCCACACACGCTGACAGACTCTATAGCCCCTCACTAATAAAATACACAGGTATATAAGAATCACTGGTTATTCAAAGTCCTCTTGCTACAATTGTCTCTGTGATAACTGTCTTCAAAATATACGCGCTATGCAAAGCAGCAGGTACTGAAATGTTGCCTCCTTCTCAGTTCTCATCTAAGGGGCAATAACAGTGCTAGGGAACTGACTTTACTTAGAGTTATGCTGTAATATTTCATGGTGCTCAACACAGAGGGATCTGAATTGTGGGTAAAATAAAGCCTTGAAGCGATACCTTCGTCTGGATGAATTTTAAGGTCCAAAAATATTACATTTCCTGTACGTGAGATGGAAATCAGTATTCTAACCCAAAGCAAAATAAAAAGATTAATTGCTTGCCGACAATTGGCACAAGAGTAATAAGCCTAACTGCAGTTCTCTTTTACAAGCCATTCTGTTCTTCCAGAGTAGGCTAGGCGCGCAAAACGCCTTTTCCAATGTATGCAAAGCATTAGAGTTATCCATAGAAAATTGAATTTACTAGACTCATATTAGATGTGGGCTAAATGAGACCAAAAAAAAGAAAAAAGAAAACATGTCTGCCGTTGTTTGATATGGTGAGCAAATAGGGCTTTTGAAAGCTCCCATTTTCTCCCCCTTTTGCCTTTTTATGTGCTGCCTCGAATGCAAAGGGAGGAAATCTTTTCATCAGCTTTGGCTGAGAGACACATGCTGGTGAAATAAATTCACCTCTTTCGTCTCATTACGGAATGCTTTAAACATTTCGGGGATTTTGCTGGACCCTGCGGTGAGGAAGAGAGAGGGAGCGGGATACAGAGAGTGACAGGAAGACACTGTGAGATGACTGTCGTGGCTCTAACGAGTTTCAGGCACTAGTGGTATTCAGAATGGAGCGGTGATTCATCTGTTCCATTAAATGCTCTCTTTTCAAGTCCTGGATTTTTAAAGATTCAATATTATGTCTGACATTTTGTTGTATTGTGGGCGCATGACGCACTTGGCAACAGATGTGGGATTATGCTTGTGATGATGTCTTACCGATGTCTTCCAGTTGGCATGACGGTACATTCAAGTTAGTTTAGAATGACAGTATTCGTTTATAGGATTCAGAACAAGCATAACAAAGATGCACCATTCCTAGCAATGGAAAGCTAAGAAAATGTGTTTCTCAGTTAAATATGACTTCATATTTATTACAACTTCATGTACATCTGCTGGCCTTTCACATTGCATAGGATATCATAAGCCTGTGTGTGCACCCGTGTATGCGTATATGTTTGTATATATATATATATATATATATATATATATATATATATATATTATATATATTGAGATAGAAAGAGAATGAGAGATGGAGAAATGGTATGGTTGTGCGTGTTGATGTTTGTGGGGCCCCTGGCTGGTCCTGGGAGCCATCCTCCACACTCGAATGCACCTCACCCCGGTGTTGTGAGGCTTATGAGCTCAAAGGCCTGGATATTGACTCCATCACTACGGCCACAGGCCTCACATTGTTCCCAGTGCCATTGGATTATTCGCACATTCGCCACCTCTCCCCCCCCCCCCCCCCCCCCCCCCCCCCCCCAAAAAAAAGAGCACGCCACTTGCCCAGCTAACCACTCGGCAGATTGAACAATTACAGGTCTCGACATCTTTGTGGCCTTGTGCTCTGTCACTCAGCTCACCTATCCACTGCACCAAGGGGACCCCGGCCCAAAACTATCTCTCCAATTGTTTTGTGTGTAGGAGACACCGTATTACTTTTCAACCGGACGGCATCGAAGGATGACATCTCCGTTTTGTCTCTCTGTTTTTCCTTGAGCTCGATTACGTCTCAGGCAACCGTTAAGAGAAGCAGTTGCTAGGGGCCTTAGAGGTGAGTTTGGAGGTGTCTTGTTGAACGTGTCGTGGGGGCTATGACCGTGAGCAACAACAACAGAACATTTTCACACCCGATACATGCAGAAGGGGAAGTAGAGTGAGGTCAGACACACATTCCGTGTGAAAATACATCGACGAAGCGAGACCTTTACTCTCAGATGTCAAATGTAAAGAAATCCGTTCAGAAACAAGAGACTCCGGATCCGAAAGACATCCAGGACACAAAGGTCCAATATGTATCTTACAAGGTCTTGTGTTTTGCGTGCATGAAATTGACATTTGCCTCTTGATCCCGAGTAAGTCTGTTGCCTGGTGAGGGAGCGGTCTGCAGCCCTGAGTAGCCTCTGTCTCTCACGGACACTTCTCATTCGCACAAGCAATTGTGTGTGTCCCGCCATTTTCCATACCCCCCCCCCCCCCCCCGCACAGTCATCCCTCTTCACTATTCCCATGAATCCTTATCTCCCTTCTGCCAGGTTATTAGTTTCTTTGCAATTGCCATGGCAACAAAGCGATACGCCTGCCTTCCTGTCGCCCATTATTTTCCCCAGAACTGTTGGGTGTGGAAACAGAGGGAGGGAAGAGCCAAGAGACTCGCGTGGACAGATGGGGGGGGGGGGGGGGTCAGAAGAATCAGAGGTCCTCACTGCGGCGAAGACAGCACAGCTCCGCTGCTCCCGCCACTTGAGGAACTTGGACCCGCTTGTGTGTGTGAGTGTGTGTGTGTGTGTTGGGTAGCAGGGGAAGGGGGGGGGGGGTGTTGGAGAGACTTTGTAGTCAACGTGCGTGCATTCCATGTTGTCTACGTGTGGGCGTTTATGCGTGTTGCCATGTGTGTGCTTGCATTCATATGCGAGTCCGATAATTGAGTGGACTCGGCATCGATGTTTGTAGTTCAGGGAGCCAGCGGTTATCAATGAGCACCTTCTCCTCCTCATCACTTTTGATGTGCTCTTACCTGGATCAAGTCCCATCGACCGCCTCGGAATCAAGCATCAAGCATCGCGTCGATCACGTGTCCTCAGCGTGTGTTAACTCACATTCGCCTACGTGTTCTCATTACGACTGTGCGGACGTGTTAATGAGGTGCGTGTCGACCACTTAGCGGTGAGCACCAAATCAGATGGGCTGACCGGCCCATTCGCATTGCAGCATGGGAACCTCCGGACAGCAACACCGGAGCGGGAGAGGGAGCCGCAAAGTTCACCTCAAAGAAAAGGAAAAGCAAACCAAGTCAGCCTTGTTCAGGAAACCTCAGGTCTGTGAAACGTGCCAGTCTGAGAGTTATAAAAAAAAAAAGAGGAAAAAAATACTACTCGGAGGTGAGCTGTGCCACTTAGGCCCAATTAGAATGCATATTTTAACTGAACTTAAACCTTGTGAAATATTCATAGACACTCTCAATTTGGCCCCCCTTTAAAAAAAGCAGCTGGCTGGGAGCTCTCTGATTGCCCTCTAGGGGGCGGTATGCTCCCATCTGTAGACAGATAGACCTGGCAGACCTAGCTCACACCGGGCCGGTCATGTGGGGTGGAATACAGAGGACGGCTGGCAGCTCCAGGCTTCATTCCGGCATACCTGCTCTTGCGGATGGAAAGACAGGCAGGTGCAAATCTACTAGATGGACAAGAAGAGAGGAGGCAGGTTGGGAAGGCAGTCACGGGGTCGGGGTGGAACGAGGGAGGCACCCGGCTTGGCTTTGCTTGAGCGATGGCTGGGTTAAAAAATGGAGGAAGTGAGACAGCGACAGCTACACAGAGACGGCCGACCGAAAAGACAGTGGCTCGGCGAACTGTGGCGGAAATTGTCAAATAAAAAAAAGGAGACCTCAATGTCCTGTGGCTTTCCGCGTTGATGAAACGCGGAGCCCTAATTTGAGTTCCGTTCACCTTGAGGTTCTGAAAGTTCCGACGAGCCAAACTGGAGGCTTCGTATTACAAAGGGCACATAGTGTTTTCTGCTTGAGGTTTTTTGGTGGCAGCCAGGTTGTCTGGGGGTGGTGACCTTGTTATGGCAGCTGTACGGTCCAGACTCAACATGCTGCATTCTGATCAGACAAGGGCACAATTATAAAACACATAGCAGGCCCCGTGGCAAAGTTTCCAAGCTTTTGGTTGAGTCCTCTTTAAAAGGCAAACATAAAGTTCGAATATTCCAAGTCATGTTGGCCCCCATATGCCACCCAGCTATTTTGGTTCAACTAATTCTCACAGAAGATTCAGTTCACTTTCACAAGCCTCCCTTTACTTCTACTCCTGGTGTTTGGTGGAAAAACAGAGCAGATCTGTTAAAAAAAAAGACTGGAGAAGTAAAAAAAGAAAAGAAAAAAAAAACGGGTTTTTCAATGTTCTCGGCTCTGGCCTGACACTCATCCCCTGAAGAAAGATAGCCTCACAGTGGAACAAGATGAGTGTTCCCTTCTTCCTGGAACCACAGTAGACAGCCTGAAGAAGACAAAGATTGCTTAGCTTATGTTGGAGACTGCCTTCAGAGAAATAACTAGGCCCCAGAGAAAACCACAGCAATCCTAAAGCAAAGGCAATGCGTGTTTTATAGAATAAAAAAAATAGGAACCTTGAACAATGAATATTTTTACTTTCACTTTGTCCATTTAGTCCATTTGACTAATCATTAAATATCTTTTAAAAACACTTTATCCCTATGTTTTGTCCTAATTTGGTAAAGTGTCTGGAACCAACCTGGAGCAAGCCTGTTCAGGGCGAATGGCAAACTCTACTCAGACAAACACAAGATGCTGTCCTGACAGACAAACAGACAGACAGACAGACAGGCAGGCAGGCTGACCCACCCACAAACAGACAGGCAGACAGACAGACATGCAGGCAGGCCAACCCTCCCACAGACAGACAGACAGACAGGCAGGCAGGCAGGCAGGCCGACCCTCCCGCAGACAGACAGGCAGGCAGACAGACAGATAGACAGACAGGCAGGCAGGCGGGCCCACCCTCCGGCAGACAGACAGGCAGACAGACAGGCTCACAGCCTCCACGTGCCGCGGCCGTCTGGGGGGATGTTTAATCATGTCAACGGGAGCAGTTGGTGAGGCTCGCGCAGCAGATGCCCCGCAGTCCGCCTGCGATTAATCCAACAGAAGCCCCCGGAGCTGCCAAGGAGAGCGGAGTGGTGGGGGGGGGGGGGAGGTGCACGGCAGACACGTCGACCCACTACGAGGCGCAGGACCAGCGACTGCGGGGACCGGGTTAGGGTGACGCGGTCCAAGGACATGACGAAACAGCCCGGCACCCCCCCCCCCCCCCCCCCCCTTACATAGTCTCCTCTCTCCAAGGAGCTCCTAGCCTCAAATCCTGGCCAATCTCCCTCAAGGTGAGAGGGAGTGGGCTGGGATAATCAGCTTCCATGGATGGGAGAGGATGTTGGGTTCCTGGGGCTGGGGGCCAGTCTATGGCTTTCCCAGCATCTGTGTGCTCATAATGTGGTTGTCTGCGTGGGTGTGTGTGTGTGTGTGTGTGTGTGTGTGTCTGCATGCACATACATTGAAATAAATGTGCATGCTTTGGTGTTCCGGATACATGGACATTTTCAAAGCATTTGAAACACATTTCATATTCAACCATGATTTCTTGCTTGATCTTAATTTGTGATATTTGCGGTGAAGAATTGTGCATTTTAAATTGAGCTAAGTGTTAACCCTTTCTTACAGACAAGAAAACAAGGGCTAATAATATACTAGACAGGATGTATGCAGACCAGGCAATATGCTTATATTCTGGCTTTTATTTTATCAGCTACATGCCATGTTTGATGCGTGTGCTATAACTGAAAGGAAAGTATTTAATGATAGGATTTATATAAGTATAAAAGCCAACATTATACCCAACAACTAGTTTATCTGTATCTTGAATATTAACCCTACGTAATTGACCTGCCGGTGAGCCAATCAGGTTAATCCGGTTAAGAACATAGTCTTTCATATGAATGTATATTTCTATCCATCCATATTCCACATTGTATGGGCATACAGTACAAAGAAAAATATTCAGTAGCTCAGGTTGACAATTAATTTTGGATTTGAATTACACATTACGTAATCAAGCTATTTCCATCGTGTGCTGAAAAACACAAAGAATCACTGTCACTAAATTGGATTTTACAAAGGAGATGGATATCTGTAACTAACATATTTTGGTCCTGTAAGCCCTCTATTGGGTCTTGCTGAAATTACTTCGTCAAGGCCAAATAGCAACTTCCTGTGTTACTAGTCATTGTTCAGGATCCTATCATGACGCTGTAAAAAACGAGGAAGAAGAAAAGGATTCCCCTTGAAGAAGAGACCCACCGTGTCCTAAGCCTTTCGTGTCAAGAGTGAACGCAAGCGTTTGAGATTGAAACCAGTACCGTCCGACCACAAGATGGCAGTGCAGACAGGGTCACGGACTGGGGGGGCCGCCTCTCCTAAGGCAAGGGTCCTCGCTCTTTTCCATTCATCTAAATGAACTCCCATGCTGCGGGATGGAGAGAAAACTGTGCGGTGTTCAGTCAAATAGGTGCTCATTAGAGGGCTGTCGCTGCATACAAAAACCCCTTTGTCCATCAGCGACATTGGTCAAAGGGATCAACTCTCATGTCTATTCTGTGTGATCATCAAAAGATGATACAAGGTAGTATTATTATGATCCAAATTATGATCTCTTCTTTTTTCCCCTCTTGCACATAACCCCCCCCCCCCCCCCCCGCCCCAACACACTCAGACACACACACACACACACACACACACACAGGCACAAACGCAACTGTTGAAGAGAGGAATAAAGATGGACCAACATTTATGCAAACAGATATGAAGGGGGCTGTCTTACTGTAGGTCTAAAACTGTTTGTGAAATACAATATGTATACATATAAATAACACACGCACACACACACACACACACACACACACACACACACACACACACACACACACACACACACACACTCATTAATAACCCTGTGGGAGTTCATATGTTCATCTAAATACTCAGTTATGAATCTTTTGAAGCCCTTTCAGTTCAGGATGAGTGCACGGAGGATCAATATTGAACTCAGCTGCCTCAGCCCATCCCTATTCATCTGCACTCTGAACAGGCTGCATGCTCCACTGCAGCTGTGAATTAACACTTATCTCAATGGGTATGGCGCCACTTCAGAGAGCAGACTCAAAAGGGGAAAGACGAGAGAGAAAGCAAACGTGTGGCTGTGGAAGAAAGAGACGGAGAGTGAGAGAGGTAGGCGGATATGAGAGGGAGGGGGGGCATAATGGTGTGCGCACAGTTGTGTGTGTGTCTGTGTGTCTGTACGCACACGTTTGTGCATCCCAGAGCGCACACAATGATTAGGGAGCCAGCTCATCGTTTTCCATATGTCAAGGAAAGACCGTCATCCCTTCTCTTTCAGTGTGCCACCGTGTGTGTGTGTGTGTGTGTGTGTGTGTGTGTGTGTGTTGCACTCCTCCAGTGTGTGTCCAGGTCACTCCGACTCAACAATTCAACGAGGGGCTGTGCCGGATTTGGCAAGCTCATAAAAAAAAAAAAAAAGGATTTCTCCTCATTGTTAACTTTCTGTGCCCGTCTTAAACACATTCCTGTCCAAACCACACGCCGCCGCGGCCCGCACAAGTGCCTCTTCGGAGAAGCGGTGGCTGATTTCACTGAGTCTTCCACTCTGCGCTTTATAAACCTGCCCCTCCCCAGTAATTAGAAAGAGAAAGCCATGAATCAATACGCAAGTGGCTGTCTGGAAGCTGAGGCACTTGAGGAGCTTGGGACATTAATACATTAACCAGAGAAACAGACATTACATTGTAATCAATCCTGCTACACAAATCAAGTTAACCAAGGGAATCGGCCCGTTGTTTTTTTCTCTCCCTCTGGCTGCTTTTGATGAATCCCCTTCCTGTGCATTACGCTGGCTCAATAGGTGCGTTGGAGGTGCAAATGGCCGGCTGATCTTTGGCACTTTAAAAGGAAGCACACTACACACGATTACGTTTTTTTCTTCTTCTTCCAATGGCTTTATCCAATAGCGCTAGGCAAACACGATTATGGCCCCATTGATGCGCCCCCCTCACCCATTGGGGGGCTGCGATCACATGGAATCAAAAATCAGACCTGTGGGTCGTCACATGGAATGGAGGCCCAAGGATGGTCTGTTGAACAGTGTGTGTGTGTGTGTGTGTGAGTGGAGAAGTGTGTGTGTGTGTGAGATTAGGGGATTGTGTATCCTACGATAGATGCCTCTGTCCAACAAATACACACACACGCACACTCACATAAGTAAGAGTATTCGCACCCTGTTTCTCTGAAAAGTCATCGATTGTGTTTGCTACTACAGTTCCCCGGTGGGGGCTGTGCTCACAAAACACTTGATAAATGGCTACCTTTGAGACATAAAGTGACACAATATAAATTAATAAAGTATTAGCTTGATTTATACCACAGGTTCAATTGATTTTAATTAATTCAGTAGCCTGTGAACAAGCATTATTAAGGGCACAAATTATGCTGACAGAGATTTATGCCATAAATGAAGTGGCAGGCCTCATTATACGACTTCATAATCTATCACGTCTTTAAAATGCAATTAGGCATTATTAGAATAATGGCAGAATAGAATCCTGTGAGCAAAGTATCTAATCAGTCCGAAATTGAAAATCAAACTGATGTTGAATGGTTCGCTGAAAAAATAATGAGCAACGAAAGTTTCTCGTAGGGAAAAAAGTATTGTTTAGCAATTATGCTCGGGTAATGAATGGGCATTTCTGTTTGGCGAAATCCCCCCCTCCCCCCACACCAATCTGTCTTGTCCACAGCTATTAGGCAAGACAAAACATTCAGGCTGCTCTGCAGCTCGTTCAGTGGGCATGTTAAATGACGCTCCTGTTGGGGGATTATTCGTCTGCCCGTGGCTCAGCCCCTGGTGATGCCATGGGTAGGAGACGTGTCCCCAGTCAGACACTGTAACCTATCCTTTCACAGTACCTGGCATTTATTACACAGTACGCCTTGCCACATCGACGTCCCACCTGCAGACACTCCGCAGACCACCGCGGTCTGCCCCTGACGACAGTCCTCCTGCCCCGGCCGACGGGGACGCGCCGCGGAGCGTTGTCAAAAACGACCCTCCCGCCTGCGAGCCGGAGGTGACGGCCGACGTCGGAGATCGCTGTGATCCTCAAACAGGAGTCCGCCTCGATGACAGGGCCTGTCTCCTGAGTAAGGGAGGGAGGGATGGGATGGGATGGCGCTGGCCCTCCAAGCCTGTCAGAAGCGGGTGACGGATGGACGCAGCGCTGCGGGCACGTCGAGTGCTCCGTCGCACGGCTAGCCTCTAATGAGCCATACCCCCCTCTCCAGCAGGGTGCGGGGGAGAGAAGGAGAAGAAGAGGAGAGAATGGAGGGAATACACAGTGACCATAGGAGGGGAGTACCCCAAAAGAGTTGCATGAGTTTGTGATGACACGAGTCATGCACTATGTGGTTCTATGCTCTGTATATACTTCTACGTTGCTATCCATGTCGGACTGAGTGTGTGTGTGTGTGTGTGTGCTTGTTTGTGTGCTTGTGTCACAGGATACACATGGCTTTAATGTACGGCTTTTCAAACATCTTTTGATGTGAGCCTCTTGACATGAAACGCCTTCTCTGAGAGCAATCTCAGCCTATGGTTGCCTATGGCCCTTTGGGCAACGCAATTCATGTCTGTCAATGATTCCCTCTTCATGGACAATTGTTCATCTCCGTTATGTTTCCTCCCTTCATGTTGGCCATATAAATGTTCTTCCTCCTCCTCTCAAACTTCAGTCGAACAGCTAATTTCTGAACTCAGGCAGGCCGAGGGAAAATATAAAAAAAAGATCAAAGACATGACAAATTCAATTTGGGTGTTGCTCCCCCAAAAAGGTGGGTTGGAGGTCAACCAGAACGCTGATAAACACCTTTCCCACTGCCAACCATATGTTCATCACATTCACACATTCTCTGCTCCCGAGCCACAAGCGCATGCCTCTGCCCTTAACGATTTACCTGGAATAATCCAAATCTGTCTTCAAAGGCTATTGCATTACTCCGACTCCCAGTGACTAAGGAGTAGTTCATAGGGGCTTTAGCTTTAGCTTTGCTTAGCTCTAGCCCAGCCTTCTGGTTACAGACACTGATGCAGTAGCCGTGTTTGACCCCGTAACACATTCAATTTAAACTGTCTCTACATATTCTGTTTGCACTGAAGGGCATGCCTTTTATGCTAATGTTTTAAGGTTTATGAAATCAGACTTCCCTGTCTGCACCAAGGACACACTTAAACAACTCACATCTCACCTTGCTCAACTGAAGAAAACTTTGAAGGAAAACAAACACCGCAACCTGTGTAGAATACAAGTGAAACCTCCCTCCACAAAATATATATATATTTGTATTATTTATGCTCAGATTCCTGTCTGTGGATTAAGTAGAACAGAGGCCTCTCTATCGGAGACAGACAGTGTTGTGCAGTGCTAGCATTCTGAGCATCGTCTCCTGGAGCACTCTGACCTGGAACTGCATGGTGAAAGCAGGATCAAATCAGTCATTATCTTCACCACATTTACAATTGATCTACTAAAATATACTTGAATTGATATCCGGTGTAGTTCATTGCCAAAAGCATTTGGTGCTTGGCTTTCTATCTGGTCTGAAGCATGGCGTCTCTGCAGCGCAACACACCGATGTCTTTTACCTGGAGAAAATATGACTTTTGACCGCAAGTACTCCCTGGGATGTTGAAGAGATGGTGCTAAGGAGGCCTATTTCCTTTGGCAGCCAGGAGACACAAGAGGCCAGGAAGTCGTTAACTGCAGAGCGAGAGGCGAAAGGTAGATGGAAGAGTGGAGAAAAAAAAGGAAAAGGTGTCACAGATTAAATGGAAGGGGGAAAAATAATGATATTTTATCTTTAAATTGTTTTGAGCGGCTTCTGCCAGATAGGTCATGAATCAGGCTGTCAGGGTCCTTCTGGCGGTCCTGGGGACAGATCCGGGAGAGGGGGGGGGGTAAGGGGGGGGCCATGACTGGTGACCTGTCTCTCCCTTAACGTCACTGCCGCTTCATCATTTCATGCTTAATCAAACCTGCCCCCCTCCCTCCCCCTCCTCTATCTTCCTCTCCATTCCCGTCATCTGTTAAACCCCGCACAGGTGCTTGTAGAGGGGCCTCGGTTTGGAAATATTATCTTTTCAAGGGGGGGGGGGGGGGGGGCTTTTATATGGCTGGTGGTAACTCCCAGGGAATGCAAAAGGGGCCACAGAATGCATATTGGATTGGCCTGTCTACCTGTCAAAACAAGGTTGACTTTTGGAGAGCCAGAGCGCCAATCGATGCAAAGGGCAGATAGCACCGTCTCTCCCACAGGTAGATGCCACGAGCAGGGCTGCTCACGGGCTCCGGCAATCATACCAAACCGAGAGACTCGTTCCTGGCGGAATATCTCTGGGCATGGCCAAAGCAGACAGGTAGTTTGGCCTCCCTTCCACACTCATTTCCTTCCTGCTCTTTCCTTACCCCCCCCCCTCCCCCCCTCGTATTTGACCTTTTGACAAGATAACAAAGAGGAAACAGTTGGTATAGATTTCAGCCCTGGCTGTCGGAAGCCCCTGTGAAACCCTTGCTGGGCAGAATCAATACATCATACTAATAAGTCAAATCTGCAAGCGCCAATTATTGCTTGTCATGTTTGCCAGCCTGAGTGAATAATTGTTCAATTTAGCAAAATCTCAACAAGGTAAGTAGACACAGGAAACTGATGCTGGGTGCTCGTTATAAATGGTGGAACTTCACACACAGGAAAGTAATTAAGATCCCAATACACACATGCTAATATCACTCCAAGCCCATTAGCTTCTGTTACTACAGGCTGCAAAGTATGCCAAAATGGCGTGTGTGCATGTGCAAGGAAGTGGGAGAATGAGTGGTGATTCAAAGCCCAAGCCACTGCTGAATTAGAGGATCCAGATTATTGTACTGTACTTTGACTCATAAATACAAGGGGATGTTAGCATATTCAGATATTCGTGTGCCAGATACAGGCATATTGAACTAATGAGCTCTCCGTCTCATTTGTCAGTAAGCCAATGCCAGATTATTGTAAATTTTTTTATTGTTTTGAGAAGTCAATACAATTGACAAAGCAGTGTAACATTTCCCACTTTTGCTTCCTTTTAAGTAGACTCAGTGGTATGTATTCTATTGTATATTTATGACCATATTTTTTTTTCTACACTGTACTTTACTCGTACACCACATTTCAGGAAAGACCAAATGTACCCTATTAGATGGAGCATAATGTAGCTAGACTGAAACATACATGCTGTTGACCTCTGGTTGGATCAATTGCCTGGTGATGTCGATTTGTTTGTGATCATCCTGACTAGGATCGACCTGCACTCAATCAATAAGCCTTTAGTGAGCCTGCCAATGTAGGATCGATTTGGGCTATTCAACCACATTGAGAGATTGCAGACTTGTACTTGCGTGTTTGTGCAGACATGTTTTCAGGAGGTTGGCCCTAGTGAGTCTTAAATGCTTCTGCCCTCCGAGGAGCTCGTTTGGCTGCAAACTACATGGCGCTATGCTTCGTTTTGACCTTCCATGAAATCCTGGTTCACATGCTATTATTATCCAGCCTCAGGTGCATCAGCCGGTTGGCTAGTGATTTTCCCTTCGTCTTTGTTAGCCTGGGGGGACTCTTAAAATGAATGACTTGCTGCCCCAGCTGGTGAAGACCTTGGGTGGCGTGGATGCACAGGCCCTTTGCTCGAGGCTGGCCCTGGTAACGGTAGGGTATAAGTATGCCAGCGACCCCGTTCCTACAGGACTGCATAGCTGGCCTCAGAAGAGCCCTAGCCTCTGGACACCCCGGTCAGTCCTTGGTGTGTGACAGGCTGGGAAAAAGGGCCCGATGGATCGTACTCCTTAACTGGCAATTAGCTTTAATAAGTGCTTTAATTTTAATGAGCACCAACTTTTTCTATGCTGGATCCAGGGCTGATTTAATGTGAGGCTTTGCTCTCTCTCGTTCGTTTTCTCTCCCTTTCTCTCTCTCGCCCGCTCATGCCATTCAATGAGTGCTGCTGTCTCTTCTGTTAGGTATGACAGATTGAAGAGTAAAAAAAAATGCTAGCCAGTGGAGGGTTGTTTTGGATCCCCCTACCCCTATGGTTCACTGACCCTCACCCCAATCACAGCATATTTGTCCCAGAATCAAAAACCCTTACCCCTCGGCTTCTTCTATTTATTTATATATATACATGTCCAGACAACTGTCGATCCCTCTTATTATAATGAACCAGTGATTTGGCTGTATTCAAATGCATCCCAGCCGTAACGATTTGTGGCCCATAGCTATAGCCTCAATTAGATTATGTGTGGATGTCTTCCCCGAGAAAGATGGTCGCAATGGGGGGAAAACGGAGGGAATTATGGATGACCAGCCTGATGGTGGAGGTTTGATATAAATCGTGCTAATGGTTTTAATCCCTCTAAGTGCTGCCGAAACCAACATGTAGGAATCCCTCACAGATGGCACGGCACTGCCATTAGTTAAAGCACAACCCCTGACATTCCACCAGCACTCAGTATTGGGGAGAAACATACACATATTTATCAGATGGAGACACAACAAAGACACTTAAATATGTAGACTGGTGCCCCCCCTGTCCCCCAGCTGAAACCACAGAGACACATACGTTACAAAACCATCACTGACATTCAATTACCAGCAGACGCTGATGTTGCATCTGCAGCGCACAATCTGTGCATTCACTATCAGCAAATTGGTGCAATTTAACTTCATCAGTAGGGTGGGAGAATTTAGTAGTATGCCCTAATATGGGATTTGACAACACAAATGGTGCCAACACAGGCAAAACAGTAACCACAAAGTCTGCCTGGTGACGTAGAGGCAGTGTTGGTAATGAAAACCTGAGTTTAGCTCCCTCTGAGTTTAGTCTTATGGATGCCCGTTTGCCGTCCATCAAATATTCAATTGACAGGGATGATGTGGAGGTGTGGTGTCCGTGAGCTAACGGCAGATCGCCTAAGCGCTTCCTTCGTGCCAAGTGTCAGAACTGAGAGAGCGCGAGAGAAACAACAACTAATTAAACAGTGACGTTAATATGGTTTAGCACTGGGAAGATTACTTTTAGTCATGGGGACCGTGTGCCAAGCATACTAATGTTCGAGAATAGAAGGAGACAAAACAAGGCTTCATTGATGCTTCAGGAGAAGGGGAGCCAGAAAGGTGTCTTTCCCGAATCGATTTGTGCTGATTTAATCAAACGTAGCAGAGACAGTGATAGTAGAGATAAAGGTGAAAATAGACGGTGATAATGGAAAGAGACAAACGTGTTTTAGAAAGTACACGCAGATTACCCCTCTCTGGATATCGCCTTTGAAAGGATATGCTGGAAAATGCGATTCGGAGAATCAAGAGGAAGAGGGGGGGGGGGGGGGGGCATTGGTTATGCTTTGGAAGACGAAACAGATAAAGATAACGAGAGAGACAGATAGATAACGAGAGAGAGAGAGAGAGAGAGAGAGAGAGAGAGTGGGGAGCGAGCGGGTGTGCGAAAGAGAAAGAGATAGCGAAGAGGAGAATACCAGCAAATAAGAAAAGAGGGCTTTTCTCCCATTACTGTAGCCTTTGATGTGACACCTTTGGGATTCTGACCTGTGGCCGCGGATCAATTTGCAAAGTGTGTTTCCATCAAACATGACCTGCTGCTGACCAATTATCTTTCCCAGACCGCATCATTTCAGTGGCGGGGGTCGCCCTCGCCTGTCAAAGACTGCCTATCCTCTTCCATGACATGGGTGAAATAAAAGCATAGCTCCAATGCCAAATAATCATGCCTGGGAAGCTCGCGATCTGCAGGGTGAAAGGTTGTACGCCTCCATTAACAAACATCAGCCAGCGATCATGGGCAGACATGTGTCATCTGGTTGTCTGAGTGTACAAAAGAATCTTTCAGGCAGCTCTGTTTCATTCTGCTTACACTTATGTACGTGCAATAATTAAATAAATGACTCAAATCCACACAGAACTAATTTACTTTGTTGGTACACATTCAGTGCAGAGGAGACTTTGTCCTTCGTTTGGACAGCATGCCTAAGTCATTGTTCAACATGATCATCATATATAAAAGATGAGCAATATCAAGAGGAGAAACGTATGTGGTTTTACATGTTATCGTCCTGTCTTTATTTACAATATCAAATACGTTTTTGCAATGTCAAAGGGGTAACATTTCTCTGACATTTTACAAGATCAACTAAGAATCCCTGGATATAACATTCACGTAGCAGGGGGCTTGGATTCCCCGCATGGCATTAATCACACCATTAGTCAGAGTGAGATGGCTGATGCCTCCGACCCTCACGCTAGACACACTGGACTGAATAATCCATGCGTGATCTCAGTGCTGACCCCCCCCCGGCAACCATATCACCAGCATCTGAACCGGGATGGTGGGGGGGGGGATTAAGACTGTCGTCAATACCTTGTCCACCTCCGATATCCATGACAGCGCATTAACCTAGCCGTGGAACGCCCCCAGGTTACACAGTGTTCCCATCTAATTCGAACAGGCAGTCGACATCATCTTTACTGTTGGTCTCTTCTGTTCTTCCTCCCCTTTTGTTTTACTCGGGAGGATTGTTGGCGGCGTGTTTTCATTATCTTTGAGTGGCTCCTCGCCGGAGGATCTTTGATGAGTCCATGAACAGTGGCACCTCTAATCCGACAGAAAATGCTCTGGAGGAAAAACAAGGAGATCATTACACACCAGAGCAGACTGAACAGCCGAGGGAGGACCTAATGCAATTTCACATTCGTAATAATCACGGATTTTTAATGTGACTCAATGTGAGACTTTGTATAAAAAAATAAAAAAATGTTTAGTGTGAGGCACCGTGGATTGCAATTTACAGCATGAAAGACAAGCTTGAAACACAGACTGTGGACTTATAAGGAGTGAGGACCTTTTGGCAATTGTGTATTTTTCTGGTGACAAAATAACATGCGTATCGTCTGAACTGAAGCCATAATAAGGCTGTTCCACAAATTATCTCGTGCTATAACCAAAACATTACACACACTCGTCGTTTCTTTTTCCAAGGTCAGTCATTTGTCCAAGAGGTCTCTCAAAGGTGTGATACTTTACCCTAATCTCAAAGCCCTTCCACTGTTCCCCACCTCACGATGTCTACAGCACACTGGGAGCCTGATCTACGGGAGCTCTTCCTTCTTATTTGCCACGTGCTTGTTTTGTTGCCAGCTGTCCCCTTAACATTTCATGAGCAAGGCGGTTTCCCATCCTTAGAGGCGCCTCGAACGACGCGAGAGAAAGAAGAAAAAAAGACGAGAGCGAGCGAGAAGAAACACAGAGAGCAAAGAGACAGAGAAAGAAATAGTTTTACTGGAAATGTATAATTCACGTCTTAGCAATTTGTCCCGACGAGGCTTCGTGTTGTGTTTACCCCTCCTCCCGCATCCTCCCACAATTATAGAACAAAACCCCACCGTCCTCTTGCGTTGCTTATTCATGCCCGTAGCCTTTTTTCTCCTGTTCCTTTTTTCGGTGGAGGCAGCTGTAGCGCATGCATGTTGGTGGGACGACGGTGGTAATTAAGGACCAATTACCCCACCTCTGGAGCCTTATTAGGGAGCCTTGAGAGCGGGCGGCTGGGGCCACATGTTATAATCACCCACAGGGCCTGGCAGGAGAATGGCACGACCACCAACCAGTCTTTACCCACTCACTGCATACTGCGCTTGGAGGTTTTACTTGCATGATTCGGGGCTACTGGCTGCCATTTTAAGTGCGAAGCTGGACGATAGGTTGAGATTTGAATCCTAGTAAAGAAGGAGTTTCTAACAGCGTGAGTTTGACTTACAACTCATCCTTTTTTAATCTGTAACGCCTCAAAAATAAAGAAAGGTAATGTTTATACCTGCAAATTTGATAACCTGACGTTGTCTTTAGAAGGAGCTTGTGTAAAAGTAATAACAACAAATAGCTTTAAGCACATTATCGGAAAACCACCTGTACAAATAGACACGTGTAAGGGACCTTACATGCTAGGTGAGTGATTTCTGTTGTACTGTTCTAACAGCGGCCCCCATCTTCTTTCATTTCCCCAGAATAACCACGGGAGCGCTAGTCTGACCGGCTCTCTGCATCGAACAGGACAGTAGCAGCCATTAACCACTGTGTGATTGCTTTGCGCGAGAGGTGCCTGAAGAGCAAGTGAACGGAAATTAGGAAATAATGGGAGGGAGTAATGGAAAACGATGAAAACTGGCAGTCTGGCTCAACATGTGCAGTGGTAAAAGAACAAAGAGAATTGCTTTGCTAATTTTAAGACGGTTTTGCCACCAAAAAATGAAATGGGAAAAAAAATGGAGGGTGTAATGTAAAAATAATTCCCCTAGTTAGTTTAGCTTGACTTCTAATGGCGGCTCGTCTCCGTCCCGCCGCAGGTCTAATTTAGGATCCCATCTCCGGCACTCCTCCGTGTGATAACCCATCTGATTTGAGCCGACGTGGAATCTGAATACTAAACTCGCTGGGCTTGTCCAGTTCCCAGATGCAGATGAGAGGAAGTCTGCGTGAGGCTGTTTGACTTCCCCGTGCCTTGTCCTTCTGCTTTTCCTCTTCCCTCAGAACACTGCTTCAGGATTCTACCCACCTGTCTCTCTTAACGATCAGCTCGGGGAAAACGCATCGAAAAATAAAAAAAATACACACAACCCCTCCCCACACAGACACACACCACATTTGATTTACAAAACGCAGTGCTCTGAGAAAATGAAACCATTATGGGCGTTGGATGTGTGTCTGCATGGTGAAAGAGAAGCCGGTGGCAGAGGTTACGAGCGTCCGGGAAAAGTGTCGATATCACAGGAGCAATTACAGCTTTATAAATGGGCCCTCTCGTCTCTCCAAATAAGGAGCTCCATCAATCAGGCCTGACAGCGGGGTCCTTAGCCTGTCACACTCGCTGCTGCCCGCAATCTGTAGATTTCAACTTAGCAGATAAATTGATAATCCGATTGAGGCATAACCGGGTTAGCCGCCCCGTCCTGCTGTAAGTGGAGAGGGCCCCTGTCGTGGGGCGGAGCGCAGGGAGAAACGCCGGCTCAGCAGAGGGAGAACGACTTCCTGTTCTGGATGTTGTGCAGCTGCCGAGCAGAACTTGGGCCCTCACCTTGAGTGCTCCCAATTAAGCACGTGGCTAAAGGGACCCCCAAAAACCATTTATACAATTTTTTAGCTTAGGACAGTGCAAACTCAGATTTCAAGTTCCTACCATTGATTGCCTGTGTGACGCAAGTGACTATGAGTAGCATAATAAAATGTGTGCACTATTTTCCTTTCAACGGGCAATCATACGTGCCTGTGCCACTGAGATAGTTGGCAGCTGTTGTCAAGATTAATTGCACCATGTTGATGGGATTGTGAGAAATGCATGTAGCATACACACAGATACAGTGTCAGTGAAATACATTTGAACAAAACCCAAACAAGCACTTTATCAAAGTAATATATCGCTGCCTACACACCCACAGCAAATAAGCAAGCCCGGGAAAAGGAACGGAAACCCAAGCTGTCTGCTGGACAAATGAGAAGCCTTCTCCGAGGGACGCAGGCAGAAAAGTTTTTCATGCCTGGTGTCCTTCCCTCAAAACAATCAACAGAAAACAGCTTTAGACTGATGCAAATAGCCTCATCAACTCTCCAACCTAAATCCATTCTGCACGAGGAGAGCGGGGAGGAAAGAGGAAAAAAGCCCAGATAAAACATCTGCTGGGCTCGGCCATCTGTGCCAAGTTGAGCGAGGGCCCACTGAGCGCGCGCTGGGAGGGGAGGGGGGGGGGGATACAGGGGCATCATGCCCACATCAACAAGTGCCAGGTCTGGCGAAGGGAGCTGTGCCGTTATGTAGGAGAGCGCTCAGTTCAAAGTCCCCCTGAAGCAACAATTAAATCCCCCCTTGTCCCCCCCCACACCCCCCCCCCCCCCACCCCCAACAGAAACCCGACGTAGGGTGCCTCTTTGGGTTGGCTGGTCCCATTCTGTGATGTCTCACATCTTTTGACATATTCCAGTTTGTCCGGAGATCACAGAATTTTTTTTTTTTGGTCACGTTCTTTGTGAGGTTTGCACTGTTGACGTGCCACGGCGTTGGCGCCATGTATATTGAAGCTGTGTGACTGGGCTTCCGCCCTTCTCTTTGTTCGGAGGACAGCTAGCAAAGACACGGGGACCAAGCGCTTGGGGGGAGCAAAGGACAAGATGCCAGTCAGATACCTGGACTCGGCATATCCGGATTAAAGAGATCAACATGACAGATAACGTGCGTGCGCGCACACACACACACACACACACACACACACACACACTCACACACATCCACACACACATCTTGTGTACTGAGACTAGTTTCAAAGGGGTTTTTGCAGAGATATGGTGAGTACATTTCACAGGGGGACGGTTGACCTGTCAGATCCCCTTCAGCGGATTGTATTTACTTCTGCTTTTAACCTGATGATCTAGCACAGAGGGACAAAGGGTGATTAATGCCCCTATGAACAGAAGGCCACACATGAAGTAACCCCCATGGTACTGCATGAGAGCAATTCTAAAAGCTACCTTAACCATTTCTTGTCATTTTTGTATTTTTTCACAAACAAAATGGTGACGTCTGCACAGCCTTTAGTTAGGATGTTCCCCAAAAACAGGTCCATCTCCTACTTACCTTTCATGCCTTTTCTCTAATCCTGTCTGAACGAAATTAGCAAAAAATAAGGGCTCAATCGACTACCGTCGTTGCTTACGTGCGCTGTGTGATCTGGAGAAACGGACGGGGACACGTGGGGATAGTGGCCAGTAGTTCCGAGATGGAGTCACTCGGGGAAGGGCTTTGTGGAAGCGACACTGTGAGCTTTGCCTAGCACTAAAACTACTGTGAATTATCTGTGTAATCCCTGCCGCCTCGAGGATGCATAGATACACTAATAAGCCGTTAATCTTTCAGTCTTGTGTTGTTTCTTGTCTTCCCTCCCCCCCTACCCCCCCTCCCAACATAACAGGATTATTGTTGTTCTGCTCCTTTGAGCGGTTGAGAGGAAGAGCGACGAGCAGAGGTAGGGTTTCTTCCCTTATCAAAGCTAGTCAAATGTGGATTACTGCCTATAATAAAGGTGTTTCCTCTGATACATTTGCTTATTGCGAGACAAAAATCCCCTCGGATTTAATAAAGGAGGTAAGGAAGCAAGTGATTAGTCAAAAAGTCATTATTTCCCCATTGATATGTCTGATGCAGAAAGCAGAGGTTTCCACTGGGTATTTGGACTGGAAGCAACACGTGTGGAAGCTCCAGCCAGCTTTGGCGATGCTGTGCTCGACGTGAGAGAGGCTTCAACGCGGCGGATAGATCAAAATGGTTAATGCCTTATTAGGGGCACACCAGTGGCTCCAGGTGAAAGCAGCCCTTATTGCAGCCCCCCCCACCCCCCCCTCACAGTCTCTCTCTCTCTCTCTCTCTCTCTCTCTCTCTCTCGCTTTCTCTCCCGGCTGGTGAAATAAATGAAATAATGAACATGGAGCACCTCGCTGCTGGAGGTGCCTGGTCTCTGTGCATGCTGCGTGACATCCTCCAGTCAGAGTTTAGCTGCACACACAGCCAGCACCATTTACATTGCCATCAGCATGGCTGTTTAGCTGCTCATACAAGTGGCTGGCAAAAAATAAAAAGAAAGATGAACCTCGGTTCTGTGTTGAGAACGATGCACATCTTCAGAGGGGATTGAGTGGGATACGTTGGCATGGCCACGGAATATGGAATGTTAACATACCTTGATGAGGACGTCTGACGGCCACCATTTTGTTACAGTGTAGCATCTCGGACGGGTTGTAATGATTTTTCTCACCCCTCATTGCACCAGACGTTTCCTTTTTTATTCTCGTTCTGTTTCATCCTGACATGGGGTGGCTGGGGCCAAATAAACATAACGACCCCAGAAAGCCTCGGCTCCATTTAAGTCGTGTAAAGGCTGGTTTCACAGAGGGAGGAAGGGCACAAAATGCAGGAAAAAAACCCAAACGCAGGCGGTTCTTCCCAATTCACACTTAGCACGACCGCCGCTGCCACACCTTGCTCCTCCTTCCACTCCTTTTACCAGTCTCCAGGTATTCTGTTAAAAACATTTATCACGGTGTGACTGTGAGTGTGTGTCTGAGCTCGGCGAGGCTCTCTCCGTGTGATACGCCTCGCTGTCAGGAGGCTGCGTAGGTGAAGGGGGTCAAACACAAAGAGTGGAAAATTAGCTACTCTTCAGATTTCATCCAACAGCTAGCGCTTTTTTATTTCCCCCGGGGCTACTTCCCACCCTCTTTCTGTCTGTTGTGATGGCAGAGAATGTCAAAGAGAAGAGGCGGGGGGCCATGGGATTGAAAGCCATTTTTCCTCTTCATAAGTCATTGGTCATGAGCTACTATTTGTGCACACAGGATGAAGACAGTGACTCATTCTCGCCTATACATACAGGGCAGACTTGACAGGGCAGACTTGAGTCAAATTGAACATCATGACCAACTTGCTGCCTTGGCTTCACAAGTTTGGTGAGACACCTCTGAATAGTACTTAAAATGCTTAGGCGATTAAGCGTAGCTTTTTAGAGAATCTTAACAAAATTATTTGTATTTTATTAGATTTGTTTAAGAATAACTGACTCAGTTCATCATGTGCTGTCTGTGGGAATATTGCCCTTTTAAAGAGACAATAGGTCTTTCCAATCTCAGCAGGAGGCCGTCTTCGTAGCATTCAACCCCAGCAACCATCCAGCTGTAGCAAATGGGGATGTGTGAACGCTTCTGCTTAGCCAAAAATTAATTATATATATATTAACAATTAAATAAAGAATTGTGAATCTCCTCGTCCAGATGCTAGGAGTTGCCTGACTCTTGCTGACAGGGCCCTTGTGTTGTGTATCGCATGCTGGTGCTGCATATGCCTTTGTTGTTGGCTCTTTAACTCAGCCCACCAGGAGTTTGACACTTAACAATCTGGAGAACATAAAATACGGCACTGACTCTCATCTCCCAGCATGCTCCCTGTGTTGTTCCTGTTCCTGCATGTGCCCTGGAGTGATTAGATAACGATTCATAAAAAGGCATGCTTTTTTCCCTCTTCTTCTCCGGTCTCTCTGCAACTTACTTCCTCCTAAAGCGAGGATGATGTCTCCCGTTTCTTAAAACTCTCGTCCATTTCTTCAAAGAGGCTTACAAAAGAAGCCAAGCCACTACTTGAAGTTTGAGATAAAGAACTTGGTAGAACTTGTAAAATTGGATACTTTGGTAAAGTTTAATCGCTAGGCTGTTGGATGTTGTTTCCATTATCAGTACTTTAAAGTTACAAGGGAGTGCTATAAAATAATTGGGACACATTTCATAACCTTGCAAGAATCCAGATGTGCCAAAGTTTTTTTTTCTATAAGACACTGGAGAGGGGAAAAAAAGGTCTTCCATCTGATTTGAAAAGTTGATGACATCTTCGCTCAACGTTCAGACCAGCTGACAGCTCAAAATTTGAAACAGTGGAGGAGCTCAGTGACAACGTGTCAAAAATGTCTTTAGGGTTTATGTTTGATTTCCTGTGGGAGGTTCTTTTTTATTACATTTCCTTAAATTCAAATCGGATCCGTTTACTGCAACTGTTACAGGTGTCAAACTGTGTTTATGGCCGTGCCTGGAATGTTTTTATCAAGTATGTGACTGCAGCCCTGTTTGACATCGTAAGGGTTAATGGCGCCACAGCATCATTGAGATTGCATTTGAAAATTAATGCAATTTATCATTGGAAGGTACAAAAATGTAATCTGTTCATGTGTGTGTGAGAAGGGGCATGAAATGGAGATTAAATCAGTCTCATAAAAAGACAACAGTTACCTCTTCCGTCCCAATAAGAGGACTGTCAGGAAATGTTACAGGACGTTGCATGACAAACCTGACATGACGGTAAAAGGAGCTTTTTCCCCATGCTTTACCAGCCTGGGAGAGATTTAAATAATACAAAGTGCAGGCCTTCCGAACAAACAGGATAATTATGGCCTCTGGTGCCTCACGCCTGTCTCCCCGTCGCCTATCCCCCCACACGCTGAACCAGAAAGAGTTGCTCCTCATTACTATGTCCCGTCGCCGCACCGCTCCGCCGCGAATCGTTCGGTGTGGGCTATTAAGGCTGTGACACATGGAAATGAATCTCCTCCTCCAGAAAGGCACGAGCCTGCCAGACGCAGGAGTTGCACAATCGGCAGCACCGTCAAGCGAAATTGAAAAGGAAAGGGGGAGCACGTAATAACAAGCTTCCGCTCAAAACCTTTACAGGAAGGAACGTTTGAACATGAACAAAGAATTGCAGCTCACGCTGTATTTGCATGCACTTAGGGCCTTCAATGAATCATTTAGAGTTTTTAAATGATGTGTAACTTTTGACAGCACAAACAGCATCAGATCAGGGAAAGGAACTAAGAAGTCACAAATGGCCATGAATAAAGCAACCGCAATCCCATAGTCTTGACAGACATCCCCCGAACCTAAGGAGCCATGCCTTCCACCTCGGGTGCACACATCAAACATAGTAGCGAGCATGACGCACATCTTTTCCACTTTTAAACTGACCGCCGCCGCTCCGTCTGTCTGGGCGTTCTCCTCCTGACGACCTCTGTCAAAAGCCCCTAGCCCGTTTTCCTCACGCACGGCCCTCTTTATTGACACAATCCCCAGGTGAGACAATGCTTACTTTACACATTTCATACAAGGGCCGTTTTCCTCGTTGTCACATCGGCCCAGGTGACAAAGGAGAGAAGCACAAAGCCCCCCCCCCCCCCCGGCCTCTATTCCCCCCCACACCTATTTATCTTATGTCACATCCTGTCCCCGTCAGTGTGGCTGTTTGTGATAACTCGTTTGCACTGACCCCCCCTCCACGTTGCCTCCAGGCCCGGCTCCGCAGCACGGCTCCAGTCCTTCACGAATACCCGCCCGATTTATGGGTGTCAGAAGCACAGGGGACATCTATTCATGAAACACTCATAAATAATACATGGATGGCACTAGGAGAAGGAGGAGGAAGATGGGCAAAGAGGGGGGGGGGCGGGGGGGGGGGGTTGTGATTTGACAAGTCATGACAGGTGAGTCAGACTAGGAATGATTTCTGCAGATAGTGGGCAATGGGAGACCAGTCATTTCCTGGTTGTCATACACAACTGGGAGAAGAAGAAAAAAAAATCGATACACTGTAGCAGTGGTGTAACGCGGTGTGACACACAGTGACATGCTGGTCTCATTTCAGATATTGCCAACGGAAACTTTGACGCCCTTTTGCCTTCCACATGCTTTAAAGCGAACTCAGAGAAGAACTGCCAACGGCATTGTACCTTGAGAATCAATACGGTAGGCTGCCTGATGACCGCTTTGAAGGAGATAGAAAAATTCTTGTTATAATTACATTCTTATTTTTTTCCAACCCAAAGAGGAAAACTTTTTCAAGCTGAGTTCCCTGATTATCGGTAATGCCAATCTCAATCGCCTGTCCCCCGCTCAAACCCCCCCCCCCCCAAACTCCCCATCCCACCTAGGATATCAGCTCGACTCAGCTAGCTTGACAGCTGCCAGAGACGCGTGCTTCCCGTGGCTGTGACACAACGGTTAAGTGACGACGTTGCGCCCCATCCAGAACACTAACGGGAGAGGACGGCCGCGGGGCTCACCTGGCCAGCGGGGCACGGCGCGGGGGGTAATCACGGCATCGCGGGCCCAGGCACACGTCCTCCACACCCCGGCCCCCATCAAGAGGTGATGGAGAAGGGTGCCGTCGATGGCGCCTAAGTGCATAAAGGTGCCGATAATGGCCTGGGAGCTCGGAGCGGTGTTCCTTGAACACGTATCGATCGCACCAGAGGAGACTCCCCAGAAAAACGCTGGACACAAGGTGCGGCCGCCGCCCACCTTTCTCTCTCTCTCTCTTTCTGCCTCTCTCTCTCTCTCTCTCTCTTCTCTGCAGGGACCTCATTTGGAAGCCGCTTTCGGGCCGGGGCAGTGCGGTTGCCGTTTCGCTGAGGGCGGCTGCAGGCATACGTGCCTCTGCTTAACACCCGGTTGTAAAGCAAGTGGATATTCAATAAATGCAGTCAGACACAGAGCCCCTGCTTTCCCCGCTCCCCGCCTTCACTCGCTCTCATCCTAGCCCTCCCCCGCCTGGCTGTGGACCGGTGGGCCTTTCACTGCGACTCCAGTATTGATCCTGGGTTCTTTGCTTGTAATGGTCCAGCTTTAATTAGCGTTTGAATGCCATGAGCAAACGCGCTAGTCAGCCGGGGAGGGTGATGATTCTCCCAGTGGGACACACACACACACACACACACACACACACACACACACTGCACACACTGCACACAAAAACCGATACACTCTTGGGCAGGCACACGTATTGATCTTGTCATTTCAATAAACTATTTTTATAATCTATTTAATATTACTGTAACACCATAAAAAGGCTTTAATGGGCTTGTGAATAGACTAAGCATTTTAGCTTGGCTTTTCAAACGTACAGAAATCCCTCTGCAGTAGTTCTCCCACTGGAACAAAAAGTAGGATCTGGAATGCTCCTCCCTTCAGGTGACTGCAGCCAGCCCATCCCATCCCAGGGATAAAAAGCTTGCCTGGACTGTCGTTCCAGCGTGGTCGCCATGCCAGTAGCCGCGCACCTCTCTCTCCCCAGATGGCAGAGTGAAGTGGCTGGCTCCAGAATGGTCAAATCTGTTCCCCATTACTCCCCCTTGAATTTCCTGTTTTTATGTGTGGGAGTGGGTATGGGCTCAGCGTGGTGCCAACAACAGCCATAGCCGCCGGGTACGCCTCGTTAGCATCCAGCGCTAACGAGATACCTGGCTCTCTGCACCAAAGTGGCTCTGCATCTGTTGGATAGTGCCCCATGTGGCTAGACTATATGGGCTGATGACAGGACCAGACATTTTAAGTTTCACATACCAAATGTTTACCAACTTTTTGTTGTATCTTCCATTTATTAATGTACGCAGAACAGGTGTTGGAGATTAGAGATGCATTGTGGCTCCAGACAACCGTTTTGCAGCCATGTAGCTGCTGTATTCTTTGCTGCGTGGGCTTGTTGCTTGTTGTAAGTTGCCGTTACTTAACATGGTAGTTGCTGTTCGTTAACTTAAATATAAAAACTAGTTTAGAAAAAGTTAAGAATAAAAATGCTGCTTTAGACCATCTGCCTTCAAAGTTGGACTTGTTGTACGTTCAGAGTCAATCTTCTGCAAAACTTGGTTTTAACGACTGGTTACTGTTGCCTTTCTTTCCAGTCTGGATATTTTCTTCTTCTCTCTGCCATAAACAAGTCATTTCCACCCACAGAACTGCCGCTCACTGGATTTCTTCTCTTTTTCGGACCACTCTTTGTAAAGCCTAGAGATGGTTTTGCATGAGAGTCCCAGTGGATCAGCAGTTTCTGAAATAGTTTGGCCCCATACCACGTTCAAAGTCACTTGAATCCCTTTTCTTCCCTGTCTGATGCTTGGTTTGAACTTCAGCAGATCGTCTTGACCATGTCTACATTTGTCAATGCATTGAGTTTCTGCTGCAGATTAGATATTTGCGTGGCCAGTCAACAATTCCTATTGGCATGCACAAGATGAGCGTATCTTTTGCTATCCCGATGACATTAACGCTGAAGATATTTTTAGAGTTTTGGTAATGATGCAAACCAGTCTTGAGAGATTAAACATAGCCGTATAAATACTTACATCAACCTATCAACCTTAAAACCCCTAAACCAGTTTCTCCTTATGTCAACACCTGCTGACAAACAATGCATTTGCAAATTATGTGGCTTTAGGGATGACTGCGATTTATTTCCACAGACTTTTACCCTGTTTCACAACTTCAAAGTCCCCATTTCCATCCACTGCTTCCGACTTGACTCAGCAGTGGTAATTTCCCTATTGAATATTAAAGTTCTGTGAAATCCTACTGTGGGCAAAGCTTGGTCTGAACAGGGCAGAATCCTATTGACACATTTAAACACCCCTGCTGCACCATCAGCATAACGAGTTTTGCAGATGATCTGTTTCTCAAATACGAAACCCACGAAACAAACTAAACATAACATATTGAAACTAATTAAACACCTTTGATGGTGATAATGGAGAAGTGATTCTGACCAGGAGCATATGGAACACACATGGGCAGTCTGAGATGAGAAGGAAACACCTCGGTGGTTCCAGCAAAAATGACTAGTCCGCTGACTTTAAACACATTCTCTTCATGGATGGTATAACCCCCATTTCCAAGCGTTTTCTTGGGGACAATGCCAACGGGCTGACATGATTATTTCATGAAATGACTTTCTTTGGAGTTGATTTGTGCTGGTGATTGAGCTTCATTTCCTCCAGCCTTGCCTGTGCCTTCAACGTGTTCCCATTCACACTGATGGTGGCACCACACCGTGACAGCCTGTTATTGCTACAGAACCACTGAATGGTAAATCTAAGTCCAATTTAGTACTATCCAGCGTAAGGGTCAGGGCCAAAGCAATACTTTTATATTAAGTTGTGACTGTTGGTTCCATATTATTCATGCTGTTTGCATTTTTTTTTTCCTTATTTAAGAGGTGTTGTTTATATTGGAAATGCTGGGGGTATTACAGAAACCAAGACTAACAATCCAAACAATAAAGCATTGTTTACAATCTCATTAAATTGGAGGTAGCTCAAGGAAACAACGCCGTACAAAAAACTAAACCTTTCGGGCAGTTTCGTCATACAGTACACAGGGCCTTTCTTTGTCCATCTCAGCACAATGCATCTACTGTGTGCTAGGATCAAGCACTACCTCCCACACCCACGGCATCCTCCAGTCTAGACAGGTGATCCGTCAGGCCCGCCACAAGGGAAGGAGGGCTATGGAGTTGCTTCCCCATCCCCGGGCTCTGCTGAGCCTATCAGCCAATAGAGAAGGTTGGCTCTAAGCCCAATAACAGCTCTAGCATCCTGGTGGGAGGGGCAAGGGCCCCATGTAAGAGGGACATTTTAAAAAATGGGAAAGGTCCTGGGGTAACTTTGGAGGGGGCTTTTGGAATAGCCTTAGGCAAAGGGGTAGACTGGTGACAACAAGGACTTTCAGGGGTAGAACGGTGTTGTTTGAACTACCTTGCCAGGGAAATGTTTGACCGTTGGAAAAGCTAGACCTGCTCCCGGCCAGATAAAGTTTTAAAGAAAGTATCACAATCTTTTGGTTCATAAAACAAAATAATTTTATAAATAATTTATAAGTCAATTAATGCATTCTTAATTATTAATACATGACTGGCATGTTGTTTTTCAGGAGTATTAATCCCTTATTCGATTTAAGGAGTCGTTACGATGATGGGATTGTTTGTTTCAATGTTAGGACTTTTTACTGGAGTATAGGTATAAAAATAAAGGCTTCCTGGCGGATTTGAAACATCGTTTTGGTAATAATTAGCTGTCTTGCGACAAAAACACATGTACGGGTGCAAACTTGGATGACATAGCTTAGCGAACAAGTACGTATTTTGTCAGACAAATTCCATTTGGACTGTTTACCACCTGTCTGTTCGTGTCTCCTTAATGTAAGCAAAGCCTCTGTCTTGTTTGAAGTAGCAAAGTGTGAGATGCTAACGTGATTAGAAACCTTGTGAGGTTGTTTGGCTGCCGGGAATGCAATCATGAGGCCTTTGCACGAGGGCCGAGAGGAAATCGTCTTGAGGTCTGTTTCCTGACAGCGAGGAGCATTGCGGGGAATTAGCCGTCATTGCGGCGTATTAAACATTTAGAGGGTGTTGATTGCCTGGATGATATTAGAGGTTGAGGCAATATATCTGTTGTCATGGAGATGAGGACGACAGTGAAAGAGAGAAGAGAAGAAAAAAAATCACGTTTGAAGTGTCTTGAAGTTCATTGACTTCAGGAAGAGGTTAACGGGAGGCTTCCATGAATATTCACCGCAAACGTCCCCGGGGAAGCGAGACCCAATTAACAAATCCCATTAATTACGAGACTATCACAACTGATTACGAGATGGCCGTCTGCTCTTGGCACAATGCGGCCCATATTCTCTGCCTCACGGAAGCATGCAAAAAAAAAATTACTGCCATGCAGAATCATACACTGCCTGAGTGGCTCCACTATTATGGCCATGGTAAGAGAGACCACATTTCCTTTCCACCACGCTCGATGAGTACCATAGTTAAGAAGTGAAGGTAACTGCAAGGCATAGTTGAACCTGACGTCCGGAACAATAACGTCTTTGACAGCAATTTGCTGCGAGTGGTTAAAACCATATTTTAACATTGACGTAGTAATGTAAGCAGGAATTGATGCTGGACACGCTGATTTGTCCAAGCACATCCGTCCCAATTCCGTGACATCAGCACTGACCAAAAGGCCCCTTTCCAGCCTGCTGTTCTCAGTGTTTCAATACGTTTCAAGCGCAGCAGAAACTAATGAGAAATGGAAATATTTGTAGCCATTTCTCGCCGTGTTAAGTGCGATAATATGATATTTAACACCTTGAACAACAAAATAATCTGCCACTAAATGTAAACCAGTGATTGCAAAGACTGTGGAAATCAAATGCTCTTGTGTAAACATAGGATCACACACTGTGGGAGGCCAGATATCTAGTTACACAGAGCTTATTGCTATGATTTAAATGAAGCACTTTACCTCACATAAACATGCATATTTACCATTGTAGCCGCTACCTCACCCAAGCACAGCAATCTTTTAATAACTGGGCCTACGTCTTTTCAAATTCTCAATTAGCATGACTGAGTGGCACAGTTGTCCAGGACAATATCCCTGGCCGTGAGTGATTGCCAAAGTGAACAATCGCACTGTAAAGCTTTGTTTGATTTGCTACTGGAGATTGTACATTTGCATGTTTCCTCAAGCCAAGTACAATGCGAGCGGTGGTAAGTGTCAGCCGGGCGTATTGTGGCGGCATAATAACCCCCAGTGTAATGCTAATCAGCTAGACCAGTGACCACTGTTGCAGCCACGTTTGACTAACAGGGAGAGGTAATACATTTTTAATTGCAAGTGTGATTATACAGCGCAAGGAACCTGCGCCGGCTGATTAAATGCATTTGGGTCAATATTAGAGGCCAATCATTTTCAGTGACAAAGCCTCTGGAGGAGGTGAGGTAATTGCGAGGGAACAATTATAATCCCTCATATTGTAACAGAAAAAAAAAAGGTCTTCAAGGGCACTCTCTCAGAGTGCTTTTGTCCACCAGACAAAAAGATAAATGAATTGATGTGCATATGCAACATCCCAAAGAAACAAAAAAAATGCGTTGGTTAATTAGAAATAAGGATTCAATTAAAGAATAAGATACCTCTATATTTTATTTCAGGAGCAGTATTGGCTAGTTTACCTCATACAATATGTGTGTGTGTATATATACAGTATATATATATGTGTGTGTGTGTGTGTGTGTGTGTGTGTGTATGGTTCAAATGAGAACAGTTTATTACAAATTATATTAGTTTAGTTCTTAATGATCTAATTACTCCAACTCCGATCTAGATTTACCATAAAAGTGATGAGGTATCAAGTACCATGCACTCTGTTGGGGAGGGGAGTTTGCTAGTATCCTAGTGACCCTCACTGACAGTACAACAAAGATGTGTCTTCTGTCCAAGTTTGTTCAACCGAGAGCGAGAGAGTGAGAAAGGGGGAGGAAGAGAGAGAGGAAGATGAAGGGGGAGGAAGTGAGTCAAAGATAAAGGATTCAATGTGCAAATGCAAAAAAAAAAAAAAAAAGAATAAAATACTGAACGCTTTGGTTAATTAAAAATAAGAATTGTGCTCTTTGTACAAATTTCACAATTTATAAAGACTACCCTCTCAGACTCATAACTGTCTGTTAAGTACAGTAAGAGTATTGCAGGTCTGCTGTTGTTGGACTGGGATTGAGATCAACACCACCAGCGTTCCATGCTATCTGAAGTTTATGAGAACAATGCAGAACTACAGATGGTCTGTAATATCAGCGTTTCCCTCCCCAGAAGGTAAACTACATCCCCCATAAATCCCACACAGCAGCGGTTGTGCTGTCCACTACCTCAGTGTCATCCCTGGGAAAACCTCTTACTCCTTGGTGACAGTTGCTAAGTAACTGAACAAGGCTAGAGCAAACTCCTCTGCAAATGCAATGCAATTGTTTCCTGTGTAATTTACTTCAAATTGGGTTTAGTTCTGATGAAAGCTATCAATGTAATCCCTATGTGATAAAATGTACTGCTGGGTTTATGCATTACAAGCCATCTGTAGTGGAATAAGCTTAATTTTTAAGTCTGTGAAAATAAGCATTATAGCTTTCTCAAGAACAGATTATTTCTACAATAGTGTAATTGTTTTTGTTTCTGCTTTGCCAGGCCTTCTAACATGAAAAAACGATGAGTCACCAAATACTATTAAAAGGGAGAAGAACAGGGCTTTTTTTCAGAGTCCTTTTTTTCTCTTACCATCCCCTATACTTTCAATTCCAATAAGGTGTAAATTATCAGCCGGTAACAGCATCGTAAAACAGGAGTAAAAGGGTTGTTGCGCAAGTTCATGTGGCCATAAAATGAGGCATCACCTTTAACACATTTGTAACCCTTCATAAAATCAGCTGTCAGAATGACTGGTTTGTAACTACAGGAAAATACAACAAATTGAATATGCGATATAGAGTTTTTTAAGCATCCGTATTGGCTAGTTTACCTTATAAAATATGTGTGTATATACAGTATGTATATATATATATATATATATATATATATATATATATATATATATACAGTATATATAAAGTATATAGTGAGAGAGAGACTGTCACCAACATGCAATCTAAGTGTGTATGATTCCCATTCCCATGACTACAGTTCATTGCAAATTATATTAGTTTAGTTCTTAATGATCTAATTACTCCAGCTCCGATCTAGATTGACCATAAAAGTGATGAGATATCAAGTACCATGCACTCTGTTGGGGGAAAGTTTGCTAAGTTTACTTTAGCCCAATCACAGCTTTCTTTAGAGGTTCATTCCAGTGACCCTTACTGACAGTACAACAAACATGCTGCCCTCTGTCCAAGTTTGTACAACCAAGAGAGAGAGAGGAAGAGGGAGAGAGAGGAAGAGGGAAAGAGGGAAAGAGAGGAAGAGGGGGAGAGAGAGGTAGTGAGTAACAGAGAGAGAGAGAGAGTGGGGGGGGGCAGGCAGAGAGGGGGGAATCTGGGTTCTAACACTTTGGCTAGCCATGTGTGACGCTCTCACTGTTCATGTTGCTAGCTTGAATAATTGGACAAAGTCTCATGCAAATAGCCCCATGCCATGGAATTAAAGGTGGGATCTGCTCGTTCAGGCAGATGACAACTTGAGCCCTCGTTTCTCCCGCTCAGAATAATCAGGGGCCCAACGTACACCATAATTGTGCTACTGGGGGTGAGGGCACATAAAGGCTTTTCCTTATGCCAGAAAAAAATAAGTAGATGCATATCTAACTTGATGGTAAAGGCGTTGTTGGAATAACAAAAGTGAAAAAAAAAATAGCAAAACAATTTGACTGCAAGGGCAAAAACAAGAGGCTTAACTTCCACAGAATATTTGCATTTTAAACCCAGTGAGTATAGCTGTCAAATATTAGACATATTTGACAATCGTGAACACTAGCAGAGCTGGAAAGGGGAAATATCAGGAGTGGCAAAATTAGAAGTGCAAGATAATGAAAAATAATAATTAAGTAATCATCACACTGGGTTTTTTATTGATTTTATTTCTTTATTTCTTTATTTCTATTTATTTTATGAACAACCTTGCCACCAAAAAGGTTCATGATTGAAGTTGATTGTTTTTGAGAAAATTAAAACTTAAAAGCACAAATAAAATGCGAGCAAAGGAAAAAAAGATGGAGATATTAATGATTACTTTTGACTACTTTGTGGAAATGGTACTGGATTCCAAACTATACTCAAATCGGTCCATAGCATTCTGGAACACAACGTTTTTTTTTTATTTTTTATGTTTTTTTAAAGGTAGCGTTGTTCAAAGTACAGTGATTTCCTTGGAAATTATTTCAATTACCAGACTGGCTTTAGCTGGTGAAGAAGGTGGCGTTGGCTCAGCGTTGGGTCATAGCCTGAATGATGTTGACTGATTGACTGAACGACAGATTGATTGCCTGTCTCTTTTAGGTCAAAGCCCATCCATTATACAACCCTGCCTGGATGATAGTAGCTTAAACATTATTCACAAATACACCTCCGCTGCCTCCGTGCCTCGACCGTATGGGTCGCTCATTACAGAGGAAACGTCTTTGAGACGGTCTCCCTTGCAGATTGGGCCGAGGACAAAGGCATGGCAGGCCGTTAGAGCTCAAAACATTCACGTCCCCTAGTTCCCGGGGCTTTGAAGGGGAGCCGAGGCAGATATTACCCGTAGGTAGGTTTTCCTCGTTCGTTTATTGGGCCTGGCTGCTCGATGGTGGTGAACATGTCATCTCGTTAAGGCAACAACAAAAGGTGTCTATAACTGCATAAAGGCTCCTGTGATTACCCTAAGCGGTCGGCCTGCTTATCTGACAGTCAGTCACTGCGAACGAAAGCGCCGTACGGCCTCCTTTCACTCGCCTTTGTTAGTCAACCGGGACAGCGTTAGAGGCCTTACCCGGTGTCAGTCTAAAGTAACTCGGAGAACAAAAGGGAAAGAAAGAAAGAAAGAAAAAAAGAAAGAAAGAAAACAGAAACTCTGACGGGTGATGTCTGTGACGCAAGCAAAAAAAAACAACTAAACATAATGTGAGGGAAGTGCTGAAGATGGAACGGAAACGATGGCAAAGGAACAGCCACCGCCAACCAACCACAAGGCCAGCCAGGGCAGACGACGCATAGGAGTCTCATGCATAGGAGTGGGAGGAAAATGCCGAATCAGAGGTTGCCCATGGAGCCGTGGGACATTGACACTAATGGGAACGCGCTCGTAAATAATTGAAGTGTCGGTGGCGTAGAACAAAACAAGGGCCGCTGCATTGTGTCGGGCTGCTCGCTTGCCTTTAGGTGTAGGGTACACACGGAAGCCCATATGAAACAACAAGCGGGAGTTCCGACTGAGCCTTCCCGAGTCAGGCACACAGCGAAACCGCAGCGGGATCCACCGGAAAAAGCGAGCGTCCGGCTAGGGTACTGTCACGGGCTGTCAGTCAAGCGGTGCCGTTGATTGACGCGCCGGGGTAATGCGAAACCATTAGAAAAGACCTTGGGACGCACGTTGGCCGATGTCTCTTTTACTGTGTGTGTGTGGGTGCTGTCCGTGGTGCTGAACTCGGCTCATGGTGCAGAGTTTCTTGATGATCCGGGGTGCAGCTGTCTTCTATGCCGAGTTCAACCAAACCTCCTTCCCCCGCACGGCCGCCACACGTGGTAAAAAAGCCACTGATCTGAAATGTTTTGTGTGTTTGCTAAAAAGATGACACCGCATTCCATTTGAGCGCAGACTATTCTGGCCCCAAAGCAGTTATCTGCCCTGCTGTGATCATTTTTGTTCCGTTCCACACTGCTCTCCCCAAGGAGTGACTGCATAAACTCACCTTGACACTGTTTGCATTTAAAGGAAGATTTTTTTAACACACCATTTTCCGCTGCGCATATTTCTTCTTTTTTTTTCTTCTAGTGTGTGGATAACTTTATGCATTAGACATCAACAAACACGACAGAAGGGTAGAGAGATACACATGATATAGATATGAGCCAAGGGAAGGGTGGGAGGCCTTCGGAGTGGGAGCTGTCAAGCAACAGAGTCACCACACAGTCAGGGTAACCTTTGAGCGTTGATATAAAGTCCTACAATACCATGTCTAGACTACTAAGAAACTGGATAGAGGGGAGAAGAGAGAGAGAGAAAGTGAGAGACAAAGAGAGAGCGAGAGAGAGAAAAAGAGAAAGCCAGAGAGAGAGAAAGAGAAAGAGCAAGAGAGAGAGAAAGAGCGAAAGAGAGAGAGAAAGAGAGAGGGGGTAAGGGGTAGAGACAGACTACAAGAACATATAGAGTCACAGAATCAAAGAGATCACATGGCGTCTCTGCGGGCTAACCTTTAATCTCCCGCTGCTCTGACCCCTCGGGGCGGTGGGGGAGGGGGAGGGGGAGGGGAGGGACACCGGCAAGATGACAGCGACGCCTTTGGACTCCCGACACCCCTGCGGTGCCGTGCCGAGTGCAGGCGTTGTGACAATCCCTGCCTTCCACCTAATTGACTGGCTCCGTCGCCCGCTCTACCTGTCACACTGATGGCAGAGTCCTCTCGTGAAGCGACTGCCGGCACTCCTTGCGGGTGGCTGCAAGCGTGCTCGACGGGGCCGGGCCCTCCTTCTTCTAACCTCCCCCTACGTCTCCCGCGTACCGCCTCCCCCACAGAACAAGGGGGCCGCGGAGGCGAGCACAATGGGGGCCGACGGAGACGCCGACCAGGTAATGGGTAATGGGTTCCGACGCCGCCGACGGGCCAAGTAAAACACGACACCTCGTTAATCCTGGTTAAGTCGTTACACCCCTAAAACCCGGGGCGAGGAACTGTTCCTCCGCGAGTGGCGGTTGGCGAACGGGGGTTCCTTTTCCTTCCTCCCAGCGTTTGGACACCTGCACTCCTCGTTGTCGCGTGGGCGGCGCTCCAGTGGAGTCAGCACATATTGCCCCCGGGAGAAGAAGGAAGCCTGTAACGCTGTAAGTGGGTGGGCAGCCGAGCGTACAGGCCCCGTAGCTTTCTACAGAGAGAGAGAGAGAGAGAGAGAGAGAGCATGTTGGGAATCAAGATAAACAGCTTTGTCCTCAAAGGGAGTGCAGTAAAACTAATAGATGAAATAAATAATCACATTTACACATGGCACAGGATTAAGCAGGACCATTACTCAGTCAAGTGCTCCTTGGCAGAGATAGTAACTATAAATTAATGTTTTTAATTTCCTGCTTTTGCGTCGGCCTCAGCTCCTTTTGCTTAGCAAGCAGTTGGAACCACTTCCCGTTTGAATGCAAAGTGATGAATGAGACGATCTTTGGTTCTGCCACACACCTTCACACACACACACACACATACAAACGAATGCAAACAGAGACGCTCACCCCATCGCTGCGTTCTCCTTCTGCACTTGCACATGTAATTGCATGCACATAAACAAACCCGTGCATGAACCACGCACATGCACATGGGTGGGGAAAAAAAAAAGGTCTAATAAATAAAAACACTCACACTCTCCTTTCTTTGGTATTCGTGCAGTCACATAAACGCACACGCTTTCGCAGACCCAACCCCCCCCCCCCCCCCCCCCCCCCCCCCTCTGCACTCCGAACACACACTCTCCTCTTTCCGTTCGCCGCCACGCCGACACACACCACACACCGGCGGCGCGCCACAACGAGCGATCGCCGCGGAACAATGGCTAATAACACGGCCGCGTCGTCGAGAGCGATGACGGGCAGAGACAAAAGACAGAGGGGAGAGAAAGCATGGAATCACCAGTGACACGTTCCCATTGTTTAACCGTCCACGCCGGGGCGGCGGGAACCAAACACGCTTATCTCCACGCACAGAGGGGACCACTGCCACGGCAACCGCTCCCCTTTCCCAGCCCTCGCAGCGAGGCCTCGTCAGGGGCCCGCGCATGCAGCAAATTACCAAATCCAAATGCGGCACCGTTCCTTGCTCCCCCGAACACGCACGCACGCACGCACACACACACACACACACACACACACACACACACACACACACACACACACACACACACACAGACACAGACGTCCTAATGAGGCAGGCATCTTGCGGCAAGGAGGTGACACCGAAGAGGGTAGGGATGAGAAGTGAGATCTGATATTCGCCGGAAAAGCTGGAAAAAATAAATAAATAAACAAAGCCCAGGAGACAGGGCCAATTAGAGCTGATTTGAGGAGCTGCTGCCTCCAACCGGTAAGGGTCAGGAAACAGGGTGGGAAGAGACGGGGAAGGGAGGGGTGGAAGAGAGGGGAGGAGGGAGAGGGGAGGGAAAACAGTCGGAGGAAGAGAGTGAGAAAGAGAGAGAGTTCATCCAATCAGGCAATGAGCAAAGCGAGCGAGAGAGCACCCTGGCCATCCCGTTGTCACCCATCTTCCCGTTCGATTCCTCTATCTCACAGGGTCTGGTTGTCGGTGCCACTTCTCACTGTGAAAGAGCAGAATGCCCCGTGGACAGAACATGGCTTAGTTACCCACAATTATTGCTCAGGATGCATTTTCTTCACCTGACGTCCGTTCAGTCAGATAATATTAGTCCAGCCAGAGTTGCCCACCCTCGATCCTTTAAATGCAGTGATGTTGAATTACTATAGCCTACTCATAAGTTTTCTACTTGGTATAGTTATAGCATTAATAGTTCAAAAACATTTAAATCACTCTAAACAGTCCTGAATGTTTAGTGAAAGTAGAGACGCTGCACATTGTTGTCACAGATATCCTCCTCGTGTTGTTTCCTTACAGTGGAGTGGATTTTTAAATAGTCCCTAAAATAGAAAGTCACATCGGCAGTAAAAACATTTTCTTTTTTTAAACGAATCGCTAAACTTTTCTTAAAAACTGCAAAACCACTGATGAAAACATTCGGGGTTTTTTTGTCTCCAAATAACACAGGGCCACATGAGTTATCTTTCCAGTAAATATGGAAAGGAAGATAACTCATTTCGTTTTCTGTGGAGGGAACCTCTGTTTACACAGGTCTTTTGCCCTTTCATATCACCGCGGAGAGATTCAATTGAATGTTTCCTTTGCTGGACAGCCGTAATAAAAATGGAAATGGAGCCCCTAGGAACCTTGGGTCTTGCCACCTCGTCCTACTCTCATCCTCTGATATTCAATCTGCTGAACCAGAAGCCAATCAATGACGCATACCATGAGACGACTGCACAGGGAGACCCCAGGGCCATGCAATCACACTCTTACGTGCACACACATACTGTTTGAGAGAAACGCGCAGATGGGGGAAAAAAATTATTGTTTAGGGACAAACAGAATACTGCTTCAGTGATTTTGTACTGATGTTTAACTTTTACAAGCACTCGCTCCACTTAGACACAGCGAGACTACACTTTTATTTTTATCAAGTTATTAAATTAAAAGGATAGCAACACGTTCTCCTGTCGCAATCAACTCCTCTCCTTCCCTCTCGTGTTGATGCTGACACAAATCAGCAACATGTGAATGTATTTTTAACTGCTCCGACTCCTTATTCACGCAAGGTAGTTTTCCTCGGTGCCGCTGAATGATAAATGTACAAACTGTTCGATAACAATTGCAACATTTTAAATAGTTGAATGAATCTGTCAATGAGGAGCGATGCATCTTCCTCTCAAGGGGGAAGACGCATATTGATGAACTAATATCCCCCTACTGATATGTTCATTAATTCCGTCTGCTTGGAGCTCCGCTTCAATGCTAATGGCAGAAGTGCATTTCCGAGGCAGCACACACCTCAAGTCTCCCAGGTTTAGCATGCTAGGCCATCTCCTAGCTGCTAACCCCAGCTCAGGCATTAGGTAGCCAATTATAAAGGCAGCCTCATCATCCAGAACATAAACATTACCAACTGGGAGCCAATGAAGAAGGAGAGATAGCACGAGAGAGAGAGAGAGAGAGAGAGAGAGAGCAAGAGAGAGAGAAGGATAGAGAGGGAGAGCAAGAATGAGAGTGAGTGTGTGTGAGGGAGAGAGTTCTAGAAGTACGGATAGCGTGGAATAAATGGCGAGCATACAAGGGAGGGAGCAAAAGAGACGCGCATAACAAAAGTGACAAAGAGATTGGTTAAAAAACAACATGCGAAATAGAGTTGAAAAGTTAAATTGAGCTAATAAGAGGGCAACTTCTTCACCCCCCCTCCCTCAGTGGGTGCCGGTCCCAGACGCTGGTTGTCATCCTCAACCCAAACGTGTTCCACTAAACGGGGCAGCGAGCTGGGGACGAGGGGGGTCGTAATTAGCTGGTAGGAGGCTTTGGGGACTTGGAGTTTTATGCTGCCCACATCAGTCCCATGGGGTGGGGAGCTAGACAGCAGTTGCCAGGTCTGCGTGTGTGTGTGTGTGTGTGTGTGTGTGTGTGTGGGGGGGGGGGGGTTGGGGGCACTCAAAGGGGCTGAGCGCCACAGTTTCATTAATTAGTTGTGCACCATGGGAAATGGAGGCAGCTTTTGATATGCCTCTTGATTTAGTGCACCTTATTATTCCTACTTGGTGGGTCAGTGGTTGTTACTGTGTGATAATGGTTGGGTAAAAAAAAAAAACGAGTCTATGGATAGCCTTTGATTAGGGTCCAGTCATACACGGTCAACTCTCGTCCAACCACCGAACTCAATCTGCTTGATGTGGTTTACATCTCGTAGTATCACAGCATACAATCTCTGTATCTCTTCTGATGGGATTAGGTCACAATGGAAGTGTTGTCTGGTCATGTTGCAAACCATGCATGCAAACAATTTGGCTACTGTACATGAGCCTACGCATATATGTAGTATTCCTTGGGTGTCGCTGCTGAAAGCTCCATCACTTGGTCCACCTCTACACGTCTTCATCCTACCCGTGAAATATATTCCAAAAGGTGAAGCTTTGCTCAGGCCATTTGGCCTGAGAAAGGTAATAATTGCTACTTGATGCATGCAGTGTCAGCCGTAGGGCCGGATACGGAAAAGCATGAGAAATTAGCCTTATTAAAATGTGACGAACCGCTCCGTTTGGCTCAAGTCGCTGGGGGCCAGCGCATGTTTGAGTGTGTGTGTGTGTGTGTACTAGAGAGAGAGACGGAGAGAGAGAGAGAGCGAGCGAGAGCGAGAGAGAGATTTGTTTGAGTGAGAGCGCTTGTGTGTTTGTATACTAAAATGGGTGTGTGTGAGAGAGCTTTTATTTTTAAAGGGTGTGTGTGTGGCGCGTGCAGAGTGGCGCAGCGGGGCTGTGTTTGCGTGATAAGCCGTGATGAGTGAGCAGAGAGGGGGCATGGTGGCTGGAGTGTGACATCCCGCTAGAGGGGGCGGGCTCGTCGGAGGCTACGATCCTCCTCTCCATTTCTGAGAAGATTAAGGAGGGCCGTGTACGAGGCTACACACACAGAAAAACACAAATAAAAAATAAACCCTCAACATCCTTACTTTGCCAGTTCATTTAAGAGCAGGTTACGGCATCAAATCTTAACCCGAGAATCCCCATTCAGGGTTTTTCTCAATTATCAGTTAGAACGGTCATTTCACAGTGGAATTGAAAAAGCTCAGAGATAGGAAACTCAAACAGGGGGCACACGCGGCTGCATGTGGCGACACGTGTTCTGACTGCCGGTGTGGAAAACGTCCGTATGAGGAGAGGTGTCGTGGAGCCTCCTGGTCGACGCTGTCACCATTAGACACCCCCCCCCCCCCTCCCACCCACAAGTGGTGCAAGGGAGAGCAGACACGCTCAAATGGATCTGGCGGAAAGGGGCTTGATTGCAGGAACCACGGCGGGTCGGCCTTGAGACTTGGAAAAAACGAGGCTATGACCCCAGCGTCGAAAGCCACCGACGTAAACAAGAGGTCTGACGTTAGGGTTAAACAAAAAATGGATTAAATTAAATGAAAAAACAGATTAGATTAGATTAAATAAAACAATTAGGCTTTCTGATAGAATTCCATTTTTGTAAGTGATATTTTGTCGAAGGAACACCCCCCCCACTTACCTGCATTCAGAACAATGACTGTACCCCTCCATTGAATGAACAAATTAGAGAACGCATGGCGACAGCATGGATCACACCACGGATCACGCGTCAGGTATATGACACGAGACCCAAATATAATGTGTTGATTGCTCCAGTGTTACGACGTGTAATTCTTTTCAGCACTCTTAAGCCCACGCATCTGTTTGGCCTCCTCAGAGAACAGTGGACCGTGATAACCGGCATACTGGATGACGGTGCGAACGTGACGCCCTACCCTCCGAGGGAGCTCAGTGGGTTGTTTAAATTGACTGTGGGTGAGCTCCTTCCTTGTGTTAATTGATTTTTTATTCCTCTGAGAAATTCCCCGAGTCCCACCTCCCACCTCGCAGAGCTAGCATGGCTTCCTTCCTCGTAGGCCGGAGCCAAGCAGCCGGCAGACTATTCCCCGCTACGGTGGCGAGTCTTTTGAAAACGAAAAGTTCAAGGCTCCTGGTGGTTTTAAGGCTTACTCTCACATGGAAACGAGAAGTGGTGAGTAACAGGGTGGTTCCAGAGAACTGTAAAGGCACATTTTATAAGACTCTTGTCCATGACCTGACATAAAACACCAAGGCCAATCATTTGGAAAGGTGGCTTTGTCACTCCGAGGCACTCAACGAAAATTACATTGAAGGCGCTTTTAGGAATCATCAGACATCAGAGTACATTTGCGTGATGATTCAAAAGAACCTTGAAGCACATTCCTCCCGCCCTAAAATCCTACTTTAAAAATAAACGGCATTGCTTTGATAAAAAGACAAAACTTTTATAAAAATATCAAATATAATCTTGATGTATTTTTCTTTCATAATCAACCACATTATGAGGGTGGGGGGGGGGGGGGGTGTGTGTGTGTGTGTGGGTGTGTGTGTGTGTGTGTGTGTGTGGGGGGGGGGGGGCAGCGACCCATTCTCCGGCCCACTGCTTCCAATTAAAGCCCTGGGGACTATCTGAGTCTATAGATCCATGGGAGGCTGAAATGTTCTGATCAAGATTGACCTTTGAGTGACAAAGCTTTTGACACTCATTAGCTAACCAACTAACCCTTAACAAACGCAATTCGTCCACCATTGATTGAGATTCCCCCATTACCCTGTCACTTGTTATCTGGGATGTTAATGGCCTGAAACATTTCCTACCATTGCAGCTTGCTTTATATATATATATATATTTTTTTTTTTTTGCGAAGTGGTGACATTTTTGTTCTGAGGTTGACTGGGCCTATCTACAAAGGCAGAGCCAACTAAACTCCATTGAGACAAAAGCATCTTTGGTGTTTTTCTTTCCCCCAGACATTACCAGCACTAGATTGTCGTACAAACAATACGGACACCAAATATGGGTGGACGTAACACCATGTTTAATAATTTAACAATTATCTGGTGTTGTCCTCACTCACTTCTTCATCATATTATTATTCCTCATCACTCCTGTCCACTAAGGCATCTGATGATCAGTGAATATTACCAGTAGAGGGGGAGTAAACCCCATCTACCCAGAGCATAAAGCAATGTTGGCATGCAGATTTACTCTGTTGACACTGTACCAAATGTGTCTAAACCAGCCTTTAGATACTGCCCCTAGCTGAGTGCTATTCAGACACATTTTCCACAGGGTGATTCATTGGAGTAGCATTGGGTCATGACGTGTTGTTCCTGTGTCACTGCCAAAAAAGCTGTGACCTCCGACCAGAGCCATCCAGGTGTTTGACTGTATAAACAAAACGCCTCTGTTTTCAGAGGCCGTGTTGCTTTTCACAACTCCGCTTGCGACGGAGCAATCACTCAGCCACCATTCTGCAACCGTAGGGAAGACAAATGCTCCTCCGTTAATTATTGCAGGCTGTTTGTAATTAAGTTCCACAGCGTGAAAAGGTTGCTCGGAAAACACGAAAAAAGTTAACTGCTCCAATCAATTTGTCACAAACAAAAAAGAGAGAAGAAAAACAACCAATAGACAGGCTTGTCTCCGGGAAGGCCTGCTCTGCTCATTAATTATTAAGCACTAATTATTGTAATTACTCTGCCGTGGAGAATGCTTATTGCAGCGAGCTGGACCCTCGACAATGTTCTTACGTCTCAGCGTGCAGGGATTGTACAAATGAATCTATTTGGAATGCTGGATAGCTGAATAACATTGGGGTCTGGTTACAGGGAGGTACCCCACGGTATCTCATTGAATGAATAGCAGCCCAGAGCCTATATATGTTGAAAGACAGGTATATTCAATGGACAAGGACAAGAGGTGTGAAAGGATGTTCAACAACACTCATACAAATCTTTTAGCTATGCTTACCTCAATTGACAGCCTCAATACATAACTGTAGACTGTAGCAAAAATATGTTCACCCTTTCCCACCCAAAAACACAACAAAAAGGTTTCGTGGGGATTTCCATTTAATATTTCCATCAATAACTGTTGATGAATAGGCTGGGAGTTTACGCTGGGAGTTCACGTTTAAAGTCTGGGTTATTTATTTCAAAATGTGTAGCGCATAGGCCATCCCAGATAGCCGTTGACTCTGTGCTGGATCCGCCAGGACTCGCCAGATTCGCGCAGCTTAGCAGTCACACCCGCTGTGCGCTTTCGCACTGAATGTGGCTGGAACCATCTGATTGACAATCATGATGATAAACTGAACCGGACACGGGCCAGAGGTGCTTAACATTGGTTCCAGATCAGTAAAACCAGTATCTTCTTGTTCAATGAGCCACATTCGGTGTGACGGCGTACATTTAAGTAAACTGGTCACATATAAGATATAAAACATCAAAAGAGCTACAGGATCAAACACTATTGCGCAACTTGTGAAAACAAGCACTTGGTTTTGTGGTCCAATAGGCAATTACTAAATCATAACTAATTTGCATTATGCCGCAGGTAGTACTCCCAATTTGAACCGTTTCCAGACTTACATATCTATGATTCACTTTTGCCAAAGGGTTCATGGAGTTGCATCAAGCGGCACGCTCACGACTGATGTTGTGTGAGCAGCGATGGCGATGAAAATTACTATGCGAAGATATGGTAAGTTAACATTATATAAAACGGCATTTGTAAGGTCTGGAGCACAAACGGCCCAGTGCTGATTAGAGCAAAAGCAAATGGTTTACATATCTGGGCCGGGTTTGGGCCCTATTGGCTCAAATTACCTTGGGCCAGTTCTGGCACAAAACTGTCTAAGATCCGTAATGAGAATCCATGCCGGATGTGGCTTATTGTGCAAAAAGACACTGGGACAGACTTGTTTTACCGAACTGGACCGAATGTAGGCTTACATCTGGCACGTGTACGAACCAGTTTAATTTTTCTATCTGGGATGTGAAGTGTAGGGATAAGGGAACGAAATATAACTGCGTATAAAAATGTATTCTCACTAAAGTCCTGTACAACCTTTACAGTGAGGGATTATATTGGTTCAATTTCAAATCAATAGTGATCCATAGGAAAGAAATTAGTCAAGGATAAGGTGACTTAAGGTTAATAAATTATTTGTTTAAAAGGTCAATGCTAATCAGTCTTGGATCAAAAAAAAATTCTACTTTGAACTTTGTTAAAATTACTTGTCATAAAAAAAGCTCATAACAATGTATGTATTTATAACATGAGTGCGTTAAAACATGATGTGAAGTTACATTCTGTCAAGTACCGTACCTCCAAATCCTAAGCATAACTATTCAGGACACTCACAGGATTAATGCATGGCAGTGAATACCAGGTGAATAGACACATCTTCACAGAGCCCTCAGTGACAGACACCAAACAGGCCTCTGTCACTAGCGTCAGTGGGGAGACAAGAGTGACTGTTACAACAGTGACGTCGCGATGGGGCCTCAGTTCGAAGGAAAAAAAAAAATCCTTAATGTCGCCGCTTTCCTCGGAACCAATTTGAATTTATGAAAAGGGAAATTAAATCTTGTTTACGAGACAGCCTTGATGGTGCATGCAAAGTGGCAAGGCGAGCGTGCCTGGCGCGGGTCGTCTCAAGCAGATTGTTCCAAGTGTCTACATGATTGACTAAGTGAAAACATATGGCGAGGGGAAGCCCTGGGGAACAGGGGGCTCTCTTCAGAAGATGCTCTACTCTCTCCCTTCTCCTCCTCCGGCCCCTCTACCTTCCCCCCCCCCCCCGTTTCCATTCGAGTGCCTCCTAATTGAGCGAGGCGTGGGCCACGTGTTGACACCCATTGATGAGGTCATAAATAGGGAGTTAGGCGGTTTGTTCTCCCTAGGTGTTGCTTGACCAGCTAACCCCATCATCGCTGTTCTCCACATACCTCTCAATTATGACAATCAAACCTGCCACAGTAAGACGAGAACTACCTAATGAACACTCGAAAAGTTACTGACATGGAGAAAAAACAAGGACGTCTATGTATGATTGAATCTCAATAAGACACTTCACAAATACAAAAAAAAAAAGACTTTCCCCTACAACAACAGATTCATTATTATGCTGTGTTCTGTATTATGACAAGTCAAAGCCATGCATAGAGACCGCTGTAAATGTTCCTGTCAATCTAATTAGTACCTGCTACACTTGAAGTCATCCCAGCAGTTGGTCTTTTCCATTCCTCCAGTCTTGTCTGTAATCAGCAGACAACGAGCTCTTGTTGACACTCTTGCTTCCTCTTTTCGAGCCAAGTTCTTTTTCCCCTTGTTGGTTTTGTAATCACTACACGTTTTTTTTGTTGTTGATCAAATCTAATCAACGCACCAGGGTGAGCACGCTGATGTGCTTAGATATATTATCATCCGTTACATAAGTGACGCTGTCACTTGATGTAGTCCGAGGCGCCTTCCTGATGGAACGTTTGGACGCACATGTTCGAGAAGAAACCGACCACTCGTCTTCCCACGCCAAACACAGTTCTCTCTGCTATGTCCGAACATAAATAGACTCCCTTTTGTAGTGCCATTAATAAATGCAAATATGAAAATAAACTCAGTTTCAGGTAAAAGGCCCTATTTAATTTGACTTGTTCACTAGTAACCTCTTCACTGCATGGTACATACGTTTGAGATATGGAACAAAACATCACATGCTGCTCCTGGCCCTTTCACAATCGGAGGGCTTTGGAGACCAAGCTCTGAGTGGTTGTACATTATGCTCAAGTTGGCTCTGAAGAAAGAGGACGACTCCTACCGAAAACATCCTTGTGTCTACCCTAATTCTAAACCAGTGCCTTGCACGTAAACAGAAGCCAACAGCTGTGGTAGCTGTTGGGGTGGTAAACACGGGTTTGGAACATGGCTTGGGGTGTGCCACTCACAGTCTATGGGAAGACGAGGGGCTAACATGAGGGCTGTGTGTGGAAAACAGATGGCTGCAGCACAGAAAATAATAAGCAAGTGAGCCCATCTCCAGCGCACGCTGCAACGAGCGACAAACACGTTGACTCTGGAACAAGCCTCTGTGGAAACGGAAAGATGTGGCGCTCACATCGGCTGGGCTAGCCGTACGTGTGTAAGTGCGCGCTTGCCGTTCATTTCTTTCTTTATTTTTTCTCGTTGCACAAGTGCGTGTCTCCCGACGTCTCGAGACTCTCTCAAGTTCTTCTTTGCCGTTTGGGAGGTGACACACACCGCTGTGTTGCTAAGTAAATAAATAAATAAGGTCCCTTCTTCGGGGTGGAATTGATCCCTGGTGAAATGTGGACTTTGTTCCATCTGCTCTGAGCTAATTAACAGACAACTGGGTCCCAGCAGAGCCCTGGTCTGTATTCCACCATCAACACAACCCGTTCTCCACTGGGAATGGTCATGTGGTGCTCAACAGACACTACCTTACATCAGGTAGGAGAACAATACATCTACTTGTCACGTTTGGAAATATGGAAAAACAAAGTACAAGGAGGAATGACCAAAGAATAATATTCGATACGGTGTATGTATACGTTTGAATTCTTTTTTTCCAGTAATATTGGTTACATTATTCAAAGGTCAGGAGCCCCAGTTATTTGCCTCGAGGAGCCTTGAGTCAACTTTTGCAAACTGCACACACTGTGCTAGCCAATACCAATCAAAGTTGGCATATGAAATGCAGAAAAGACGTAAGGCACACAGGCGCCCCGAAAAAAAAAAAACCCGCCAAGTCAGTGTAGAGGCACACATAAAGCTTTCAACTCCTGCCGAATACGTCACATAAAGAATGAGGCCGGTCAGAAATCAAACATATATGAAGTAGCTGCTGAATCAGTTTGAGCGGCTGTGATTTGCAGAGGCTTATTTGCAAATATCATGAGCAGGGCAATATGTAAGACAGCCTTGGGGAGGGAAGAGTGATGGACATGCAGGGGCTGGTTGAGAGAAGCCAGAATTATGTCCTCGGAACAGAATCAATGGTAGACAGGTTAATGTGTCCGAAAAGAAGGGTCGTAATTCATCCTAAATAAAATTGATAAAAAGCATAATTAATGCACTCTGTTGAAATGCGTCAAGGATCGGCCCCCAAAAAATAATACCATTACAAGATTTTATTTGGTCAATCAGTTATTCCCTATATGACTTTAAAATAAACCATGATTTCCCGGGCGCTATTGTGTCGTAATAAGGCAACAAAACATATTCTCATTTATGACAACACTTCTTAAAAAACAATAACGGTTTTCATAGTGCTCTGTTTTGGGTACCATTATGTCCAAAGCATCATAGCATACTATTTTAGCAAGGCCTTGATGTTGTTCATTAGTATTGGCACTTAACCTGTAGCTAAAGGCCAAGTCAGCTGGGCAAATCCAGCGCAGGAAGATATTTTGTGGGCTACTTTGAAGTATCCCTCAGACCATATGGTCCAGATGATGCGTCGTACCACCCTTTGGTCTTTGTAGTTAAACAATGATTGGATGTTTTTCAAAACTACTGTTTTCCAGTTCCTTTTTGTTATCCATTATTTAGCATCCATCAAACTCTCCTCCATTTCTTCACCTTGCTCTCTCTCTCTCACACTTCTGGCTCATCATGTTCAAGGAACAAGTGACACTTCATTTTTCCATTCTGTCTTATCTTTGGTCTTGTCTCCCTCTCTCATCCATAACACACACACTTACACTCACACACTTCAACATACATGCAGGCATGCACACACTCACACTGCATGCACACAACTCAACAAGCAATGCCAAAAAAAATTATTGACTGGACACACACAAACATAAATAAACACACTCACACCCACAGAATTCAAAGCGATAGTTTCTGTTTTGGCAAAACATGAAAAGACACTTTTGTGACATCTGCGTCCTTGTTCTTTCAAAGAGATACAGAGATTGCAAACAAAGCGGAGAAAACAGTGGATCCCAGTCATCTCAGTTTCTTTTGAATTTGATAGTGTTAAGAGTTTATATTTCTGGGC
>JAPMUY010000455.1:10000-14804 GCA_026901105.3 Galaxias olidus | reverse complement strand
TCATTAATTCATAACGCAGACAGAGACAACAGTGATGATTGTCTGCTGAACAAACTACAGTAAATATTGCTGCATTTTAAAAACAAATAACAGTATTACTACTATAAACATAAAAATAACATAATTTAGGTTATTCAAGAAGTGACTCTTGTCTGGTGGTGGTAAGATTAAAACCTTCATTGGTGGCACACCATTAATTTCATCCAGACCTGTTTTGTAATCTTGACCATCGTAAAAAGAAGATATGGTTTGACATTTAGGGAAGAAGGTTTCTTCGAATGAGTAGAGTCTCAAACACATCAAACTGAATTCTAGGTGACCTAACTTTGTTCTAGAATGAATGTTTTTACAGTAGTATCCTCCGAAAGTGTTGGGGACAGTGGATCTGAATGCAATAAATAAGACAGTCTAATTTAAATTTAAAGCCTGACAATTCTTGACCTCAGGCTAAATTTGATCACCGTTTTAATCTGGTTTTATCTGGTTTATCTGGTTTTGTTTTATCCTTTATTACCAAGTATCATCATCCCGACTTCTGTGTTGGTAATAATCCAGCCATGCCAGGCTTGTAATCTATAAATATAACTGTATAAAGAGATTGCAAGCACGGCATGGTATAGGATTATTACCAACACAGAAGTCGAGGATGATGATACTTGGTAGTGACAAAGGATAAAACCAGATAAAACCAGATAAAACCAGATAAAACCAGATAAAACCAGTTTGGGCTGGTTCAAAACGGTGATGGTGATATTTCAGAGTTTAGCCTGAGATCAGAATTGGTCAGGCAGAAAAGCAAATTAGACTGTCTTATTGGTGCATTCGGATCCACTCCCAGAATGCAACACTTTTCGGAGGATGCTGCTGGTTCCAGAAACGTTCATTTGTGTCTAAGAACAAGTTAGGTCACCTAGGAGTCGGTTTGATGTGTTTCAGAGACTCTACTCATTCGAGAAACCTTCTTCCCTAAATGTCAAACCATATGCTCAAACTTTTACGATGGTTCAGAATTACAAAACCTTGAATAACTTCTGGGTGAAATTAATGAGTGTGCCATAATGGCAGGACTCTATGTCACATCTTGCCACACCACCAGACAAGAGTCACTTCTTGAGTGAACTACAAATTATATGTTATTTTTATGTTTATAGTAATCAATACTGTTATTTGTTTTTAAAATATATGTATGCTTTGGCAATATTTACTTTGTATTTTCATGCCAATAAAGCACCACTGAATTGAACAGAATTGAATTGAATTGACTCGTCTGGGTTCTTCAGTTTGGTTCACCATCAACCAGACAATCATCACTGGTGCGTCTCTCTAGCTCTGTTGTGTCTGTCTGCGTTATGAATTATTGATCATAACACAACTTTTAAGAAGTCAGTGTCTCTCGCCGTGATTCTGAACTTAATGTAAACAGCAGAGCTGATTTAACACAGAGACACGGAATGGAATGTGGCCTAGTGGCTTGGTTTTAATGTGAGTAAATGGGGGGGAGGGGGGCTCTTCGAGCTTGCTGGCGATGAGGCCCCCACAGATTGAGTTTCCATGGTTGCGCCGTGCTAAAGCGTTGATATTGCATGTCCCCGGCCGTATGGGAAGATGGCTGGTTATTTTCGCACACATATTGTATTATAATGTAGAGTTTAAGAAACGTTTTTCCCAGTCCTCCAGCACTGCAGAATTGCTTCTGTGATAGAAAACATTTTTCTTAATGTGGTTCATTGTTCCTCACTTAACAAAAAAAAACAAATATGTAAACAAAGAAAAAAAGTAAACATTCTCCTTCAACAAGCCCGAACAAGACGAACAAACTGATGGAATCACGGCTCGACTCAAAAAGCCGATTAAAAAACCTTAAATATGGAAATGGGAAAGGATTAGCTTTTCAGCCTTGTCTTCTTAACGACCTGTGTAATGAATTAAACAACACAGATGTTGAGGGTCACGCTCGTTACTGCTAACGACTCCAGCAGCGGAGGAATCCGGAAGGGGAGGGGAGGAGGGGGGCATACAGAAGACTCTCTCTCTATATATAACCCAGAGCATACTGAAGACTCTCTCTATATAACCCAGAGTATACTGAAGACTTTATCTCTATATAACCCAGTGCATACTGAAGACTCTCTCTCTCTATATAACCCAGTGCATACTGAAGACTCTATCTCTCTATATAACCCAGAGCATACTGAAGACTCTCTATATATATAACCCAGTGCATACTGAAGACTCTCTCTCTATATAACCCAGAGCATACTGAAGACTCTCTCTATATATAACCCAGAGCATACTGAAGACTCTCTCTATATAACCCAGAGCATACTGAAGACTCTCTCTATATAACCCAGAGCATACTGAAGACTCTCTCTATATAACCCAGAGCATACTGAATACTCTCTCTATAACCCAGAGCATACTGAAGACTCTATATAACCCAGAGCATACTGAAGACTCTCTCTATATATAACCCAGAGCAGACTGAAGACTCTCTCTCGATTTATATAACCCAGAGCATACTGAAGACTCTCTATATATAACCCAGAGCATACTGAAGACTCTATATAACCCAGAGCATACTGAAGACTCTCTATATATAACCCAGAGCATATTGAATACTCTCTCTATAACCCAGAGCATACTGAAGACTCTCTCTATATATAACCCAGAGCAGACTGAAGACTCTCTCTCGATTTATATAACCCAGAGCATATTGAAGTCTCTCTCTCTCTTTAACCCAGAGCATATAGTCTCTGTCTCTCTTTCATCAGTATGCAGATGAAGTCTGACTGACCATGAAAGTCATTCTATTTTTCAGGAGGATTAGGGAAATCCTTAGACATCTAGAGAGTATTCAAACGGTCACTGGGTTACTGGCTCTATTTCTTATACTGAATAAACTGAGACGTTTCTGAGGTTAAACAGCAGAATAAAACAATATAGATTAGTCCTGAGTTCCTCTTTGAAGTGGAAAGAATTCAAACTTTGACCTTACTGAATTTGTTGTAAATTAAAAAAATAATAATAATACGTTTTTAACACAGTGTTGGTATTGTTAAAGTGCTCCCTGTAAAACACAAAAGTTACCTGTTCTTATTTTCTGATTCTGACATATCCCACGGATTGAATCCATAGTCTCACTGCCATTCCCTCTAATTCACTGTAAACTCTACTACTGCAGGTCATTCTGTGAATGACTGTTTATTCTGACTGTATGTTTTCCTACTGCAGGTCATTCTGTGAATGACTGTTTATTCTGACTGTATGCCCTACTACTGCAGGTCATTCTGTGAATGACTGTTTATTCTGACTGTATGTTTTCCTACTGCAGGTCATTCTGTGAATGACCGTTTATTCTGACTGTATGCCCTACTACTGCAGGTCATTCTGTGAATGACTGTTTATTCTGACTGTATGTTTTCCTACTGCAGGTCATTCTGTGAATGACCGTTTATTCTGACTGTATGTTCTACTGCTGCAGGTCATTCTGTGTATGACTGTATTCTCTGACTGTATGTTCTACTGCTGCAGGTCATTCTGTGAATGACTGTTTACTCTGACTGTGTATGACTGTATTCTCTGACTCTGTATGACTGTTTACTCTGACTGTATGCCCTACTACTGCAGGTCATTCTGTGTATGACTGTTTACTCTGACTGTATGTTCTACTGCTGCAGGTCATTCTGTGAATGACTGTTTACTCTGACTGTGTATGACTGTATTCTCTGACTCTGTATGACTGTTTACTCTGACTGTATGCCCTACTACTGCAGGTCATTCTGTGTATGACTGTTTACTCTGACTGTATTCTCTACTACTGCAGGTCATTCTGTGAATGACTGTTTACTCTGACTGTATGTTCTACTGCTGAATTTGTGTATGACTGTTTAAAACTATGTTCTAATGCAGGTCATTTTAATGACTGTTTACTCTGACTGTGTATGACTGTATTCTCTGACTCTGTATGACTGTTTACTCTGACTGTATGTTCTACTGCTGCAGGTCATTCTGTGAATGACTGTTTACTCTGACTGTATTCTCTACTACTGCAGGTCATTCTGTGAATGACTGTTTACTCTGACTGTGTATGACTGTATTCTCTGACTCTGTATGACTGTTTACTCTGACTGTATTCTCTACTACTGCAGGTCATTCTGTGAATGACTGTTTACTCTGACTGTGTATGACTGTATTCTCTGACTGTATTCTCTACTACTGCAGGTCATTCTGTGTATGACTGTTTACTCTGACTGTGTATGACTGTATTCTCTGACTCTGTATGACTGTTTACTCTGACTTTTACTACTGCAGGTCATTCTGTGTATGACTGTTTACTCTGACTGTGTATGACTGTATTCTCTGACTCTGTATGACTGTTTACTCTGACTGTATTCTCTACTACTGCAGGTCATTCTGTGTATGACTGTTTACTCTGACTGTGTATGACTGTTTACTCTGACTGTATTCTCTACTACTGCAGGTCATTCTGTGTATGACTGTTTACTCTGACTGTGTATGACTGTATTCTCTGACTCTGTATGACTGTTTACTCTGACTGTATGTTCTACTACTGCAGGTCATTCTGTGTATGACTGTATTCTCTGATGCCTTACCCAAAAAAGAGGAAATCAGGAGTCATTGAGGAAAAATAATAATTCAATATTGCCTTTTCAGGTTCTCTCACTGTGGCTCTCAGGGTTAGGGTTAGGTTTAGGGTCAGGGTTAGGGTTAGGGTCAGGGTCAGGGTTAGGGTTAGGGTCAGGATTAGGCGTCACTCATCAATATTGTACTAAGCAGGAAGTTA
>JAPMUY010000455.1:0-2500 GCA_026901105.3 Galaxias olidus | reverse complement strand
TCTCTCTCCCTCCTCTCTCTCTCTCCCTCTCTCTCTCCCTCCCTCTCTCTCTTGCTCTCCCTCCCACTCTCTCTCCCTCCATCTCTCTCTCTGTCGCTCTCTCTCTCCCTCCCTCCCTCCCTCCCTCCCTCCTCTCCCTCCCTCTCTCCCTCGCTCTCCCTAACTCCTTCTCTGTCTGTCTCTCTCTCTCCCTCCCTTCCTCTCTCTCACTCCCTCTCTCTCTCTGTCGCTCTCTCTCTGTCACTCTCTTTTCTCTTCCTCTCTCTCCCTCCCTCTCTCTCTCTCCCTCTCTCTCTCTTTCTCTCTCCCTTTCTCTCTCTCTCCCTCTCTCTCCCTTCCTCTTTCTCTCTCTATTTCTCCCTCCCTCTCTCTCTCTGTCTCTCTCTCTCCCTCCCTCCATCCCTCTCTCCCTCCTTCCCTCTCTCTGTCACTCACCCTCTCTCCCTCTCTCTTTCTCTCTCTCTCTCTCTCTCTCTCTCTCTCTCTCTCTCTCTCTCTCTCTCTCTCTCTCTCTCTCTCTCCCTCCCTCCCTCTCTCTCTCTCCCTCCCTCTCTCTCTCTCTCCCCCCCCCCCCCCCCCCCCCCCCCCCCTCCCTGTCTCTCTCTCTCTGTCACTTGCTCTCTCTCCCTCACTCAATCTCTCCCTCCCTCTCTCTCTCTCTCTCTCTCTGTCTCTCCCTCCCTTCCTCTCTTTCTCTCGCTCTCTCAGTCTCTGTCGCTTTCTCTCTCTCTCTGTCACTTGCTCTCTCTCCCTCAATTTTCTCTCTCTCTCTCTCTCCGTCTCTCTCCCTCTCTCTCTCTCTCTCTCTCTCTCTCTCTCTCCCTCTGCTAGCTACCACCACTGCCTCTAACCCCAATCTGTGTATGAGCAGCAGCTCCTAGCTGACCTCTTAACCTCCACTAATGTAATTCAGCGTGGAAGTGCACTACATGTTCAGGTTCAATGGAATGGGCTACGGCACTGTTAATACGGCACTGTTAATACAGGACTGTTAATACAGGACTGTTAATACGGCACTGTTTATACGGCACTGTTAATACAGGACTGTTAATACGGCACTGTTAATACGGCACTGTTAATACGGCACTGTTAATACGGCACTGTTAATACGGCACTGTTAATACAGAACTGTTAATCCTTCCAAAAGGGAAGGAATGAGGCTTTAAACAGAAAAAAAACACATTATTATTATTCTTTAAATCAAGACTTCTTAAGTCATTGTAACAGAAAATAAGCGAATGTAGTCGTATGTTTTCGTTGGACAGTAAACGTGCACACGTTACGTGCACACGTTCACCACTAAATCTACCACTGCCCTAAGAGAGACAGCTAAGGTCACCGTGGATGAAGTAGGAGAGGATGGTAGACTTTACATGTAAGTGTGAATAGTAGGGATAATCTTTTGAAACACTAGCTACTTTCCAAATACACCTCCTCCCGACGGGGTCACTGGAGCACAGGCTGAAATATGCTGAAAATGTTCTCAGGCAAAGACATGTAAGCGAAACAAAGGGCAGCCATGTTTGTCCACCATCGTTTTCAGAGAGTGATAGATCAGTATGTCTATAGAACACACAGACTACATTAGGGCTGCGCTTAGGTGCTTAGGTTGAGAGGCCAATCCAAGTTCAGAGGTTGTTTGGGGTTGACCCCCAGGGAACAACACTTGAACCAAAGGTCACGGTCTATTTTCGGAGTCCACTGTGGACATACAATACCATATATTGTTGTTCTATTTGTTTGTTGTTTTTGTTTTCATTGCTGTGTTTTGCCTCTTGGTCAGGACGTCTTTGTAAAAGAGAACATTTTCTCAATGGACGTGCCTGGTTAACTAAAGGGTAAATAAAAAAATTAAAAAAACCTGTTTATGCTTTATCAACTATCATCAGGCTCACGTTGTTTGGAAACTCAATGAGATTGTAATGGCTGCTATTACATTGATGTTGTGAGCATGTTAATACAGTGCTAAACACATCATGCCAAACTACATTTACTGAATAAATATATGCCCTGCAGCAGTTGAGGACTGGCCTGTGTAAAATACAAAGAGGAGCATGAGGCCTGTGTAAAATACAAAGATGAGTATGAGATGAATGGCTGAGGTTTAAAGAAATTACTTACATTAATTACATTTTCAGTGGAAAACCAAATAATGTAAGTTTAAAAATAATGGTCCTATGGTAAGAGGCTATAACAGCTTTGCTGTTAAACTTTGTTGTAGTGTGCTAGTTAAATAATAATTAATTGGATTTAGTTTTTTATTCTCAGGATTCAAAGCACTTTGCAAATTGGTCGCCAATTAGGAACAGACCACAAACAGACAGACAGACATCTAGCACACACTAACATTCAGTCTGGGTGATCCCACGGCAGCCAATTTGCTCACCCAACATATCGCAACAGACTTTTGCACACACAGATCAGACACACACAGACAGACCAATCGACCAACTCCAGTTCTATTGGCAGTGCCTAGTCAGGGCACTGGTAGGAGTATCAA
>JAPMUY010000453.1:0-10000 GCA_026901105.3 Galaxias olidus | reverse complement strand
ATAAGCAGAAGCAATGCCAGGAATTTAGATTGTGAGGTCATAAGGGTCAAATAGATTGTGTTCTACAGGGCAGAGTGATACATTGAAATCAATAACAATAAAATATATTATTTTATTTTTTATGACATTGAAATATACCCACTGGCAGAACTGGCGCTGCTCTCTTTACGCTTAACAGGTCATTGACCTTGTTCACACACATAATCAATGATTGACGTCCTGGTGACAGCGTCGCCATGGTGATCTATAGGGCCGGTAGTGGTACATAAAGGCAGGTCAGTCAGCGTGCACGTGGAGCGTGACTGGACACGTCTGGTCATAAACCAGAGCCATCTTCCAACCTGTCACACACCCCCCCCCCCCCCACCTAGACTATCCAATCCACATCTCCCCCATACCCCCCCACCTAGACTATCCAATCCACATCTCCCCCATACCCCCCCACCTAGACTATCCAATCCACATCTCCCCCATACCCCCCCCCCCCCACCTAGACTATCCAATCCACATCTCCCCCATACCCCCCCACCTAGACTATCCAATCCCTACCTAGACTATCCAATCCACATCTCCCCCATACCCCCCCACCTAGACTATCCAATCCACATCTCCCCCATACCCCCCCCCCTATCCACCTAGACTATCCAATCCACATCTCCCCCATACCCCCCCACCTAGACTATCCAATCCCCATCCCCCCCTTACCCGCCCTCCTTGACTATCCACTCCCCCCCCCCCCCCACCTAGACTATCCAATCCACATCTCCCCCACCTAGACTATCCAATCCACCCCCCCCCCCCCCCACCTAGACTATCCATTCAACATCTCCCCGGCCGGCCCACCTAGACTATCCAATCCACCCCCCCCCCCCACCTAGACTATCCAATCCACATCTCCCCCATACCCCCACCTAGACTATCCAATCCACATCTCCCCCATACCCCCCCACCTAGACTATCCAATCCACATCCCCCCCATACCCCCCCACCTAGACTATCCAATCCACATCTCCCCATACCCCCCCCACCTAGACTATCCAATCCACATCTCCCCCATACCCCCCCCACCTAGACTATCCAATCCACATCTCCCTACCTAGACTATCCAATCCACATCCCCCCACCTAGACTATCCAATCCACATCCCCCCCACCTAGACTATCCAATCCACATCTCCCCATACCCCTCCCCCCACCTAGACTATCCAATCCACATCTCCCCCATACCCCCCCCCCCCTACCCCATACCCCTTCCCCACCCCATACCCCATCCCGACACCCACTACCCCCCCCACTACCCCATACCCCTTCCTAACACAGAGGTTCAGTACTCTACATTCACACACGCCTTGCATGAGCATGTGAGTGACATATCCAATTACACACACACCTTGCTGTACACACATATGCACACACGTATGCAAACACACACACACACACACACATACACACACGTGCACACACACACACATCTCGTAGAGGGCAATTAAGTGATCTCTTCACACATACACACACACAGACACATGCACACGCGCACACACTCACACTCACACTAAGACACATTCAGTATAAACATTCTGTAGAGAAGTAAGATAAACAAAGCACACCCCCCTCTACCCTTTCAAACTCTATTTTTTGACATGTCAATCACACGGAGCAGACATTGCCCAGGCAGAGGAGCCACTGAGGCCAACGAGACGAGAAGAATAAAACAACACCCCATTGGACAATCTGGAGGAGCGGAGGAGAAGAGTGCAGCAGAGGAACACCCGCAACTAGCAGAGCCCTCGATGGAATTGTTTCCGACACGCTGGCTGTTAGCGACATGGTCCTGATGGATTTCTACCTCTCAGATGTCCCCAGCACCCCAAAGGTGGGTGGGTCTTGTTTTATCACCATCAAAGTCCCACAGGAGAAATTCATAGAGCTTTTATGGAAGAATCAATGTCCAAGTAGATAACGGCTGTGAATCAGAAATACAGAGGAGTACACAGGCGGACTAGTGTGTTTGTGTGTGCGCGCGCGTGTGTGTGTGTGTGTGCGTGCATTTGCTCATAGTGACAGATTGAGGGTGGCATGTGGGTAATTTAGGGTCAGAAAGGTGCAGTCTAGGGACTGACTGAGTGTGCGTGCGTGCGTGCGTGCGTGTGTGTGTGTGCACGTGTCTTAGAGGGGTTGAGGATTGCTGGAACGAGAGACAAATACCGAGTCTTGCATTAGGACCCTGGGGACGTCTTCCAATCGAGAGAAGCGTCGCCACTGATTGAGAGATTTCTGTCTCCACAAACCAATCAGGTTACAGAATTCGAGGCTCCACCCACATCAACGATGATGAAAGATTTGCCAAGAAGAAAAGGAGAGATATGGGTTGTGTTCGGAATCGCCTACTTAAACACTACCTACTACATACTCAGTGAGTACACACTGTACACTGACTACTTAAACACTACTTACTACACACTGTACACTGACTACTTTAAACACACCTACTACGTACTCAGTGAGTACACACTGTACACTGACTACTTAAACACTACTTACTACACACTGTACACTGACTACTTTAAACACTACCTACTACGTACTCAGTGAGTACACACTGTACACTGACTACTTAAACACTACTTACTACACACTGTACACTGACTACTTTAAACACTACCTACTACGTACTCAATGAGTACATACTGCATACTGACTACTTAAATACTATCTACTACATACTCAATGAGTACATACTGCATACTGACTACTTAAACCAAAATCTAGAATACTACTTTTTTTTACAAAGATTAGTTTATTTTGTTAGTATACTCAACTGGAACATGTGACCAAAACCCCCATTTTTGTAATGCTGTCAAAGCTAGAACATAATTGCCGAATTGCATTTTGGGCCGTGAAGTAACCTCTAGTAACCTCTCTCAGGTACTCAACATTTCCCAAAATTTTAGGATGTCATCCGGGAACTTTTTCCATACTCAAATTTCCCATACTATGTATTGTTGGCATACTGCCTACTCATTTTCGATCAAATTGAGTATGTTAAGTATGCATAGTAGGCGATTCTGAACACAGCCATGCAGATAGACTGAGGGCTGATGGGCTAACAACCAGCTGATTCAGTGTCGGCCCACACAGTAGATATGGAAGGAGCACTTTGATGTCCTCTTAAACCTCACACTCTTGCTTCGGCTTTTGTTGTGTTTGTTTGGTTCGAACTGCTTCAAAGTAAAAATAAATTTGTTTATTGTCTAAAGTATTTGTTTTATCTGATGTCTGATGATTTGTTTTTTCTGAAGTTTGTGAAGAAAATATGTAAAGGGGTTTCGTCAGTTGCTTTTTCTGGCCATGCCAGATTTAAATATGCTTGTATTTTTAACCAGTGTGCACGTGAGTTGATTGACAGGCAGGTAGCCAAGCCTCCTTGCAACAACTGTCCTGCTTGGTTAGTTTTTAACGAGCTTCCAAAGATTTTTTGAGGCTGATTACAGGGCCTAGGGCGTTCATGTAGAGCACATCTTCCCTCAGAGCGTTTCATGTATTGATATCTACCAGGAGGTAGGTATTTAACATACAGAAAATTCATAAAAGTATGCTTAAGGGAAAATACTTCACCTTTAAGTACATTTCTTGTGCAATTTAAGAGAATATTAGATTCTTCAATCTGAATCTTCCTGTGCAATGGTGTTCTGGTAAGCAGACTCTGATGACGGTGAACAACGTCCCTCAAGTAAAGGGCGTAACAGTTTCATATGTAGCAACGGTATAATGTACATAAATATAACGATATAACGATATAATGTACATAAATAAGAGTTCTAACAGCCATGGCACATTAAAAAAGGTACATGTGGATTCTTGACAGAATATGACATGCCCTTTCCAACATATGAATATTTTAGAAACCAGATATTTTGCTCCTTATTCCCAGTGGGGACCATACACATCGTGCAGGGACTTAATGTCATACAGGAGGGGTTTTAGCAGAACACGTGGGACTGGCTCTATGTAGATCTGTGTCGGTTGTCCCGCACATCCTCCTCTTCCTCATCCTCCTCTTCCTCTCCCTTATCCTCCTCTTCCCTCTCACACATCCTCCTCTCCCTCTCACTCATCCTCCTCTTCCTCACCCTTCTCTTCCTCTCCCTTATCCTCCTCTTCCTCTCACTCATCCTCCTCTTCCTCACCCTTCTCTTCCTCTCCCTTATCCTCCTCTTCCTCTCACTCATCCTCCTCTTCCTCACCCTCCCTTATCCTCCTCTTCCTCTCACTCATCCTCCTCTTCCTCACCCTTCTTTTCCTCTCCCTTATCCTCCTCTTTCCTCTCACACATCCTCCTCTTCCTCTCACTCATCCTCCTATTCTTCTCGCTCCTCTTCCTCTTGCTCGTCCTTCCTTTAGTCTCTCTCATCCTCCTCTTCCTCTCACTCATCCACCTCTTCCACTTCACCCAGACTAACAAAGACTGTCGACCACATTTAGATTTCTCTTCTTATGCTATTTTAGACAACACGTTTCGTGGTACTCTCCAGGGTGTTTCCTAGAGGATGTATGAAGCAGGGATTGTTCATTCACAACATTCATAAACAAAAGATGCATGCAGACCATATTTTGAGGTGACAGCAACGGTTCTGGAAAATTCCACGTATAGGCTCTTGAAGCTGTTCTGGCGTATTCGTAAATGTTTCGTACTCAAATCAAAAAAAGTGTGTTATAATTCTGAATATTAAACAATGACATTTAAGTAGCATTGAGTACAATGTTTTAGTATTTAATTTATTGGACGTTGTTATTTTCTTTCAAACATACAGTTTTTTTATGAGAAATCAAGTAAAGAAGCAATGTACCATGCATCACATTTTCATTGCAGGCGTATAATAACGAGTGTTATTAGAAAAAGCATGTACAGCAAATAAATTATAAATATTCTAGATATTTTCTTTTGTTTTAATAACAACTCTGTAAAGATATGGCTCATCGTATCGCCACTTTGTACAGTGATAAAACATTTCTTAGTTTATATTCATAATAATACACATTCCGATTTGCTTCGTATAGCTGAAGAGTTAGTAGTTGAAATATCTATTAGGTTTGTTATAATACTGTCATCAACACTGAATGCTTCATATCTAGATGTTGAAATGTAATTCCTGTCCTCCCCGAAGAAATCACATCATATGTACACTGAGTAAATATGTGCCTTTGTTGTTGGGATGTAAGTACACAGCCAGATGTGTGTGTGTGTGTGTGTGTGTGTGTGTGTGTGTGTGTGTGTGTGTGTGTGTGTTCTATAGTACACGAATGGCTCTTTTGAGTGACAAGCACAATGGTTTATAGATCATATCTTACCCCCCCCGCCCCCCCCCCTCTCTTCCCCCTAACCCCTAGTACACCCCCCTCCCCCATCTCCCCCCTCCTCACCCCACCTCCTCACCACTAGAGCAACAGTAAATTGATACAGACATTTTTCCTAGATGTTTTACATTCATTCTGAAGAACAGGAGTCCACCAGAGAGTTTCCCAATCCGCTCTCATAAGACACTCACAGATTATCTCCCACACAAGTCAGTCAGTAAGCCAGTCAGACTGTAGGCCAGTCAGACAGTAGGCCAGTCAGTAAGCCAGCCAGTCAGTCAGCCAGCTCGTCAGCCAGCCGACAAGTCAGCAAATTAGTCAGCTAGCCAGTCACCCAGCCAGTCAGCAAGTTAGTCAGCAGGTTAGTAAGTCAATAATTTAGCGAGCCAGCCGGCCAGCCAGCCAGTAAGCCAACCAGCCAGCCACCGAGTCAGTAAGCCAGCCAGCCAGCCAGCCATTTAGCCAGCCAGTAAGCCAACCAGTCATTCAGCCCTTCAGCCAGCCAGCCAGCCAGCCAGCCAGCCAGTCAATTAATCGTGCAGGCCAAAATGAGCGCACACGTCCACAGATACCCTCAGTCCTGCTTCCTCCTCCATAGTGTGAACGAGGCCCTGATCTCCAGTACACCTGTCCGGTCCAGGAGCATTCAAATCAGCCACTGCTGTCCCTGTCCTAGCGGCCACAGCCTCCCACCCTGCAGTCCTCTGCCCGGCCACAGCCCCTCAGCAGTGGAGGATCTTGATGAAGGCCTTCCTGAACTCGATGTTGAAGGTGGTGTAGATGATGGGGTTGATGGCGCTGTTGACGTAGCCCAGCCACGTGAAGGCGTTGTACATCTCCGCCGGCACCTTGCACTTTGTGCAGTGCGTGTTCAGGATGTGAGTGATGAAGAAGGGTAACCAGCAGATGATGAAGACGCCTTGTGTGAGAGAGAGAGAGAACAAGACAGATGAATAGATAGAAAAAAGGAGAGAGGGGAGGTGTAGGGGGGAAAGGGAGAGAGAGGGGGAGAGGGAGAGAAGGTAAGGGAAGAGAAAGAGAGAGAAAGGGATAGAGAGACACAGAGAAATATAGAGAGAAAGAGAGATAGAGAGAGAGAGAGAGAGAGAGAGAAAGAGAAAGAGAGAGAAAGGGATAGAGAGACACAGAGAAATATAGAGAGAAAGAGAGATAGAGAGAGAGAGAGAAAGAGAAAGAGAGAGAAAGAGAGAGCGACAAAGAAAAAATAGAGAGAGAGAGAGAGAGAGAAAGAGAAAGAGAGAAAAAGAGAGAGCGACAAAGAAAAAATAGAGAGAGAGAGAGAGAGAGAGAGAAAGAGAAAGAGAGAGAAAGAGAGAGCGACAAAGAAAAAATAGAGAGAGAGAGAGAGAGAGAAAGGGAGACAAAGTGACAATAAAAAAAAAGGATTATAGACGAAGCATAGAAGAGATATTAAAGTTTCTCTTTTCTCTGACTCTGGTAACCCATGTACTGTCCCAGAGTCGGCAGTTCTGACAGAACAGCTTCTTTTCCTCGGCAGTGATGTCCTTTCTTTTCGTTGCATCACCATCTACATCTCTGCCTTCCAGCTCTATCCACAAAAGGAAATAGACTAACACACGCAAAGGCTGGTGGCCAAAAACGAACAGAATGACAGAGAAAAACTTCCGAATTGTAGCTGCGTAGTGCCTCTCTCTGCATCAATTTTTCATATTCCTCGTATCTCTTGTCATAGCCTCATCTTTGAAAGTTTCATTTCTTAAAAGGACTTCGAAATAAAAACGTCCCAAGTGAGATGTCAGTCAGTTTGAGAACAGTAGACTTACAGAGTGAGAGTGTCTTGAACCTTTTATCTGTTCACTCTGACGTCCTGCAGGATAATTCTCTGTCAGTTTTGTTTTGATGTGCACAGACTGTTCTGACAGTGGAAAGTGATTCAGGGGTTTGTTTAAGATCTCTGGCTCTTCACTGCAACTCTGTCCTGACTTGTCCACTATGCAACTAAAGTGGCCTAAGGATAAACCTCACTTTGCAACATTGTTAAGAAAATAGAATCAAACAAAAACAATTACAATCATAGTTATAACATTATAATTATAATTAACCATTTAAGGAGATAGCTTTGTGCAATAATAATTTTAAGCCCCACATGGCGGTAGCAGTTGCTCTTAGCTGGTTATGCGTATTAATGATGTACTCAATGTCTGTTTTAATATTTTGTGGTTGCTTTGCTATTAAGTGAGTTTTTGCCTGCCAAACGACAATATCAAGTATGTATGTATGTTTACAATATGTTCCAGTGAAGAAGCATCTCAGACAAGCGTTTGACGACATCAGACTCACCCAGGACAATGGCCAGCATCTGAGTAGCCTTCTTCTCCTTCTGCTGGGAGATCTTCCTCTTGCTCATCAGGGAAGTCTTCAGTGACGTCTGCGTCTTTCCATTGGGCAAGGCCTGCGTGTGGAACGCTTTGGTCACCAGCGGAGCTGTGGTGGTTGCCGCCGGCAACGGGTCCGCTTCCTTAGCGACGGGGGCTGTGGCGGAGGTGGTGGCGGCGCCGTTCTTCTCCAGCTTGGCGGCGGGCGGAGGAAGAGGAGGATGAGGAGGAGGGGTGGGAGTTGAAGAGGTGGCGCTGGCGTTGACTTTGCTGGGCATCAGGGGCTGGTGGCTGGCGGCGGGCGTGTCCACACCACACAGCGAAGCCTGCTGAGGCTGCTGGGGCGGGGGTTTCTGTGGAGCAGGAGGAGGAGGAGGAGGAGGAAGAGGAGGATCAGGAAGGTGGCTGTTGTTGAGCTCATCTAGCTCCATCTGCTCATCTGTCTCGTTGGCCACTTCTTTGATGAAGATCTGGGATGATAAAGAGGTGGGCGGGTGAGGAGGGGTGAGGTAAAGAATAAAGAGAGAGAAACAGACAGCGTTGTGTTTGATACAACATGACTGTGGAATGCTCAGCACCATGATGGCGAAGAAACATGGAACAGTGTAGGGTCCTTATGTGTTAACCAAGTGTGTTATAACCAAGGACTGCACTGAAATCAGTCACGCTATACAGTAACATACAGGAAGTTGTATTGTCCTAATGTGTTATAACCAGGGACTGCACTGAAATCAGTCACGCTATACACTAAATTGTATGTTCCTAATCGTTTGAAACAGGGACTGCATTGACATCGATCACACTATAAAATGTATCAAGATATACATCTTTGTTTCTTTGTTTCTTGGTTTCATAACAAGTCATCATAGTTTGCCTAGTTGATTACTAACTGCCGCCTCTCTTTCCTGCCAAATCCCCGATTTCACAGCTTTCAAATAGCATTCCATTTAACTACAGTGTCTCCAACTGCTAAATTGCTGACTTGGCACTGCAAATAGAACTGGAGTCAGTCTGTGTAGGGGTGTGTGTGTGTGTGTGTGTCTGATCTGTGTGGGCAAAAGTCTGTTGCGATGTGTTCGGTGAGCAAGTTTGGCGCAAATTGGCTGCCATGGTATCACCCAGACTGATTGTTGTTGTGAGTGACAGCTGTCTGTCTGTCCGTCCATTTGTTGTGTGTACCTAATTGGCAACCAATTTATTAAAGCCCTTTGACTTAAGAGAAAAGCACAAAAAAACTAAATCCAACGAATTATTATTATTTTTACTATTATAATTTTTATTAATATGATTATTTGTATTATTATTATTATTATTGTTATTATTATTGTTATTATTATTATTATTATTATTATTATTATTATTATTATTATTATTAATAAACTCATTGATGTCTAGCTCGATGACCTCGCCAGTGTATTATGCCTTTGTGTGTTTTGACCCAGGTGTGGTGTGTGAGGTGTTTCCAGACAAAATGGCAGAGGGGACATGAAAACATTGAACAGGTTAGTGACGTGAAACATGGAGAGACATAGGGTGCTTTGGTGAAGAGAACAAGACATAAAAAAACATGTTTTATTCTTCATAATAAAAAAAGCTCGCTAAGTTGAACTTCCAAGGGAAGCCACAACAAGAGTGGAGTTTATAGTCGCAAACAGGATTCTAAATGGAAAGGAAATCTCCCTAGAGACAGAGAGGAGAGAGGGAGAGGAGGAGAGAGTGAGGGGGAAAGTGTAGAGAGGGATAAAGGTTAATAGAGAAATAAAAACAGAGAGAGAGAAAGAGAGAGAGAGACACACGAAGACAGAAAGACCGTCAGAGGTAGAAAACAGGAGTAAAATAGATAGCAGAACACAGCAAATCAGATAGAATGGGGGAAAGAGCAAACGGGACCGTCCTGACAAAAGTCATTTTACGGTCAAATGTTTTCCATGGGATCAGCTGATAGAATGGGGGAAAGAGCATGGCAAACGGGACCGTCCTGACGAAAGTCATTTTACGGTCAAATGTTTTCCATGGGATCAGCTGGTGTAGTTGATCACTCAGCAATGGGCTGGTTCAGCGGCCTGCTCCACAGGAGCGTCAATGGCTTCCTCTGACAAATGAGTGTGGAAATCCAAGCCGGCATCTTGTTAACTCCTTTGAAAAGGAAAACAAATCCCCCCCTCCTCTCACCTAACAGTTAACCTTTATTTTCCCCCTCTCTTTCTCTCTCTCTCTCTCTCTCTCTCTCTCTCTTTCACACTCTGTCTCTCACGCTCACTCTCTCTCTCTCTCTCTCTCTCACTCCCG
>JAPMUY010000452.1:0-15031 GCA_026901105.3 Galaxias olidus | reverse complement strand
GCCGAGTTCCATTGACGTGTTTCTCTCGCGAGAATAACACCGCTCTTTCTTGGTTTTGCGACACTTTATCTGCTTTTTGACAATCGATTGTTTCGGGCTGCTTCAGTTCTCCATGCACGCACACAATGCCAGCTTGTACAAGCCTGGCTTGAGTTAACGTTGACTGGAGACGGCCGAATTGTGTTCATGGAACGGCTTGAGGCTTAAGTCAAAGTTGACGTTTGGTCAAGCCAGGCTTTTTCAATTAAGCTCCGATTTCATTAGCGTCGTTGATGGAATACCTCCCTGGTCTCTTTTTCAGCAGTGCCCTGTTTAAAGGCAGAATATATAAATTACAACAACAAAAATATAAAATAAATAAAAAGTGTGTGTGTGCATGTGCTTATGGACGCACCATAGGCGTTTACGTCAGGATAGACACATACAGATATATCATATCATTCTAGATTGAATTAGTTAGGTAATAAGGTGGGACAGAACATAATAAATGTCTATCTAAGTGCTGAAAACCTGTATACATTAGGTTTTGCTTGTTACCTTGCAGTGGCAGAAACTTTGCTCTATTCAAGGCAATGGACAACCAGTTGAGCCAACGCTCCTCAAGTCTGACCAGGTACCCTGTCTCTGTTCAATGTTAGACTAATGTTGAAAATAACTAATTGCCCCATTATTATAGGATGGTGGTGGACCAGTGGGTAGGGAGTAGGCCTGGTGACCTAAAGATCATGAGTTAAAATTCCACCTAGAGAATATATAGCTAGTCATGATGCCTCATGACCTTCCTGTGCGAATTTAATGCAAAAGGTACATTAACTTGCTAGCTAACTAGCTAAACTCATTGTTAATCTAACGTTCGTAAATGATTAGTACAATGAGTTAATTAATATAAACAGGTGATTCGCATGGGCAGCTATTTGAAAACTACAAAAAGAACATAGTCTAGTCTAAAATATGTCGCGGCACATTAATTTGATTAACGTACATTGCAAAGAGCTTCAATTAGCCTACCTTGATTGTCATCAGGGAAAGTATGGAGAAGCTGGTTGTAGGCCTGCAGATCCCCGAAGGGGACATTGGGAGAATCGAACAGCGCAAAAAAGTGAATTAAAAATAATAATAAAAAACTCAAATTAAAGGTATGTTACCGGATATTAGGTCTCTAACAACAGCAATATAAACTTAAAACGTGTGGACTTGTGCCACGAAAGAAAAAGGGTCACTATGCACCTGAAATGTAAAGCTAGGAAATTAGTTGTGTAGCTGCCCAGAGGGGATTAGTAAGCATTCGTAGAATTCCCTACAAGATGTAGATACGTAAACATATTTACGTAAAAATTGCTCAAATACGTAAAGAAATTTACGTTATCAATACGTAGATATATGTACAGGTGCTGAGAACTAACTTTACGTATGATTTCTTACGTCTGGTTATGCGACCAGTCTGTTTCTTCAGTGGTTTTTAATTTAGTTGTGAGGCTTTTTAATTCTTCAGTTAAAGTCAACTGTTTTGGATATGTTGGTAATAGCAATTGTATTCTTCGCCATTTGTTGCTCCAAAACTGTGAAGCGGTTAGAGAGACCATTAACTGCCTTGAGGATATCAGCATTTGTTGTCAGTGATGATAGATTCATCGTCAGAAAAAAGCCTTTTCGACATTGGACTTTTGGAAGGAGACTCAGGAGGCAAAAGATGTATCAAGATTTCTTGCGACTTCAGGGATCGAAGTAGATGGTTTGCCGTGTTGTTTTTTCCCATTGTAGTTAACGAGCTAGCGTTTGGTCATGCTGCTAGTTAGTTAACGTTATTCAAAACAGTGATTACTTGCAGTATTTGGTCAACGTTAGTGAGTTGGCCAGTAAGAGTTAGCCTTATTAGAGTTAATTCCTTAGTAGCCTAGTTGTTTTATTCCACGTTTTGTTTTAATATTACATCACTGATTGCAACTACATTGATGTATTATTATTTAATTAGAATACACCAAAGAGAATTGGAAATACTCGCAAATTGTCTGAGCTCAAAACTTTCCTACTGCTCCGGTTGCCATTGCGCCCCGCGAGTTTTCGAAACGTAGGATGGCAGGGGAAGGCTCATGAATATTCATAAAGAAGCGCAACCTGATTGGCCGATACAACGTTCTGACTACGACACCTCTTCTTCCTGCTAAAGCAAATAACCATGGCAACATCAAACACAACGGGGATAGCTTTTACATAATATAGCCTTTACGTAAATAATCACTCACACTTACCTACACTTCTTACTTACACCTTATAGTCAAAAGATACAATCTAAGCAATTGCCATGCTTTTAAAAACTGTAACCACAGAAGTGGAATACCATCTAATTGTTTGTGTGTGCAACTAACAGCTAACTTTACTAATTATGGTTAGGTTTAGCCTCTTGCAAAGTTGCTAATATATAATGAAATAAATGGACAAACACGTAAAGTAATAATAATACTTAAATAATAATTATTAGTTTGCGACCCAGGGACACACACTCAGTCACACACTGAGAAAGTGAGTGTGGTGCAGGTCTTGTTGGCAGTGCACCATAGTTGTGGTCTTTTCTGGCTCTTTTGGGGGGTCTTCCGGTGATAAGTGCCTGTCATCCTCCAAGAGGTGCCTTCCGTCGAGCAACAGCTATTGGTTGAACACGAATTGCTGTGCTCATCTGTAGGCACTTCCTAGACCTAATTTTTAACAGCTTTGCTGTAGTGGTCACACTGTTTGGTTTACCGAATGTGGACATTGCCGAAATCAGCCCACTATCGGTGGTAAACTTCTCATATGATGAGACAAAAGCTTTTACGGGTACTTGGAATGTTTCATCCCGTCTCAGTTTTTCCAGCATACCCTCAAACATGAATTCGAGGTGATCATCAAGAGGCTTAATTTCTTTGGCTGCCTTCTCTGGGTGACGAGCCCTCTCTGGGTGACGACCCTTCTCTGGGTGACGAGCCCTTCTCTGGGTGACGAGCCTTCACTGGGTGACGAGCCTTCTCTGGGTGACGAGCCTTCACTGGGTGACGAGCCTTCTCTGGATGACAAGCCTTCACTGGGTGACGAGCCTTCTCCGGGTGTAGGGTAAACTTCCACACTTCCACACAGTTCTTGGGTGCCTATTTGACAAGGACCACTGAATGGTAATCTGAGATCATATTTGTGTTACATCAATCATTGCATATTACCACGTAAATCATTGCATATTACTCATAAACACTGCACAATACTCACTTGTAATAGATGGAGTTTCCTCAGTCTCAAACGCCAAACCCATAAACCAGTTGTCTGGTACGTTGTGCTTTCCTTTAAACAGACAAGGCGAGAAGAACAGAAGTAGAAGTCATAAGGCAAATCAATACAATGTTTTTGGGTGTAATATATCAGGCACTAATTAGACTGATTTGCAGAGAGAATGCTGGTTACATTTCAGGATAAGCAACAGAAGATCTATACCTGTTGCAATCTCATAAAACAACTTACTTTCAGTTGGTGAGGTGACTGCTGGCATGTTGTTTCCTTTCAGCTGGAAGGCCTGTATCACTGCTGCTGGTGCTTACACTGAGCACCAGTGCTGCCATCTGGTCAGGTGTATGTGCCCAAAGATGTGTTGACCAGGTATGTGGCATCTGTTGATGCACTGTGACTGGGCACTGAAAAGTTTGACTCATCCCCCTGCAATATAAAAAAGAAGAACATTGAAGATGATATTGCAAACATTGTTTATTGTGAACTGTACAATATACACATGCATACATACATATGCATTGAGAATACGAACCTTGACAATTTTGTCAGCACCTATGATACATTTGGGCTGAGGCTTTGTGGCTCTTTTGTTTGCGACGTCCATTAATCTGCGCACACAGTAAGCCTCCAGCCTGGTTGTGATGAAGTCGGCGAGCTGTGTTATGTTGTAGGCCTTTAGTCTGTAAAATATCTGGTCTTTTAACACCCTCGTAGCACTTTCCACAAAGTTGTTGGTGTGGTTCCCTCTCGTGAGAAGATGGGACCGTAAGCAGATAGCCCAAATCTCACGCCTCTCAAATACTGAAGCCAGATGGTCTTGCTACTTTATGTATTTGTTCACGTCATGTCTTGGAGTGCCTGATGGTATGAGGTCTCCAGATCCAGCGGTGACTTTGCATAAACGAGGTGCTTGAAATTTTCAAGAAGATGCTGCCGATGATTTTTTGACACCCCATTGTGACTGTCCCAAAGCCATCTCCACATGGCCTGGTGTATGTGGAAGACACAGAGGATGGGGTGGGTTTGAGGGTACACGTCTTTCACTGCCTGTCGCAGAGCCTTGCAGTCACCCGTCATAACGACCTGTGGGCCAAGATCTCCACTTCCAAAAAATGCTCACTCTGGACTTCAGCAACATGAGTCCTGCGCTGACGGTATTGTGTGACTCAGAGGTTGTGATTACCACTCCCAGTGGCAGCCCACCGGCAGCTGAATGTGTCAGGAGGAGGAAAATCCTACTGTTCATTCGGTCGCAGTTTCCTGACGAATCCACAAACACCATCTCTCCGCTGTGCTTCTCAAGTTTGTGCACTCTTTTCATTAACGGACTACAGACAGCAATGATGGTTTGACCGCTCTCTGTACACATCTTAGCACATATATCGCCTTGTTCGGTGTTGTAGACATCAAGACGCTGATGCAAGTAAATAAGATTGCAGAGCAGAGTCACAACTACAACAAAAATAGATAGTCTGTACCAGGATAGCGTGCTGTAAATAAATAGTTGTATTTATTTTGCAGTAATGAAGTAATTGTTCTAAATAGTTGTAATACTTGTAATACTAGTTTGAACTGAACAACCACAGTGAGCAGGCAATGAAACCGCAAAGTGAATGCCTTTAGTACACTTCAAGCTAATAAAAAATTGTAATGAAACTAATTTGTAACAAAACTGCTAATCAGGGCAGATGGAGCGATCTGCTGTGGCATACACATAAGAAGCACCCTGCTCCTCTTGAAGGTCATATTTGAGGGTGTTCAGTGCTGAAGAGGGAGAGTGGCCACTTTCAAACATTTTTTTTAGCTTCTCCACTGTTTCATCTGACACATCTCGGTGCGTCATGGCCTTAGCACAAGTCAAGCGGTGGTTATGTTGACTTTCAATGTTCACATGGAACAAAAACCCCTCTTGATTGTGGCAATCACCAGATCTACAAAATAAAATAAGTTATGTTACCTCGATCAAACAGTATGCATTCTAAAAATTATTGCTATTATTACTAATAAACATTTATTAATATTGTTTATATTTTGTGACGTTATCTAAATGCTTTGAGATGAAAAGCTCTTTACAAATTTTATTATTAATTAAAGTATTATTATTGTATTATTATTATGTTTCATAGCTAACCTGGACTTTCTGGTTTGACTGAAAGACTGTTTTTTCAGAACTAGGTACAGCACAGCTGGACAGAATGTGTTCTTTTTTGTAGATGTGGCATGTCGAGTGTTGTGCTGGCATCGCAAGTCCACCTTAGAACATGTCAGTGCTTAATTGCATTTGTGACTATAACAATCAGAAAACAAAGAGCCTTCAATTATCGTTAATGCCCTTACTCTGTACTTGTTGTGGCGAGCAGAATCCTCAGTAGCGGGATAGGTTTTTTCCAACCTCCAGGTCATCTGGCATGACCTTTGAAAGGCCTCCAGCCATCTCTGGACCTCCTCCTTGGTTTCAAGCTTGAGCTTCAGGGAGGCCCTGAAATTGTCCCTTTCCAGTAGCTCGTGGGAACACACACTATGGTCATACCCTTCTGGGAAAAGTTGCTGTTTGAACAGATAAGGAACATTTTAGTAAATCCACATTAGCTCATAACCAAAACAATTGTCTTAACACAAATTTACAATACAATAACCTATTTAGAATATCTATTTTTGGTGGTTTAAAGTACAGAAAATGGGAAAATTGGGAAATGTCCTTCATATTTGCCCTATAAAATCTCAATACATTTATTATTTAACTTGTGTTTAACTGTTACTCTTAGCCATCTATTCAGCCCTGACTTTAAGGTGCTCCATCTGCTCCAATTTGCCAAGTTTCTGGCAAATATGACACCACTTAATTGGCATGCTAGCATGAAATAGGCTACAAAAAAATCACTGTACTCCTCCTGAAGGAAGAAACTCTGAGGAAAACAAAACAGAAAATGACCTCGTGAAGTGAAACATTGAAACACTGTTTTCATGAATATCTTCTTTTACTAGCCTACATAACGTTTATCATTTGTCAGCTGAGAAATGACAACAAGCAAATATTGACCATCGTTAACTGAATGCTAACTTTCACATCGCAAACGAAACGACCAACATATTCACTGTTTGTAAATTGTATTATAATACAATTAAATAATAATGATAATACAATCAGACTATGTATTCTCTCTTTCGTTTACACAAAAGTTATATTTGTATAACTACCAATAACCAATAACTTATACTATAAGTTATAGGCTATCTTAATTTGAAGCACTTCAGGATGACAGTTGACAGATGACATTTGACTGATGAGTGACAACTCAGGATTCCCCGTAATGTTTGATGTTACCATGGTTATCAGTAAGAAGAGGTGTCGGAGCCGGAACGTTGTATCTGCCAATCAGGTAGCGCTTCTTTTATGAATATTCATGAGCCTTCCCCTGCCATCCTACATTTCGAAAATTCTCTCGCGCCCCGCTCCTTGAGCGATTTCTCCCCAACCGGAAAGTGTTTACCTAACGTCATAAAGACAATAACGTTCTTATAAATTTGGAACGTCACAATGCAGAGTGTTGTGACGTTCTTGACCACAGCGCTAGATGGTATAAATACGCTCGTTGATTGAAGGGTACAGCGAAAGCAATTTTCTCTTACGATTTGATTAGAAGTTTTCTTCCAAAGTGCAAAATGGATAACTATGATGATCCCGGACTATACGAACAAAGTTGTGGGCAGGTAAAATATTTTTGTTTAAAAAACTGGTAATTGCTTTCCTGACCGCTGAAAATCAGTTTTGACTGGCTTACTGTGCTGTTCTCAGATTGACAAAAGCCACCAAAATCAACCAAACAACAGACGAAATGAGGTGGTTGACATAAATGTACACTTTAACGTGACTGATAAAAAGGTAAGGACTGCACAAAAATGTCGATGTTCGTAGACAACTTTTCTTTGCTTGGAAACACATAGACTATTGAATGAACTTTTGATTCTCACTATTACTACTTGTACCCAGCGTGTCATTCAGGACAAAAATAAAGATGGTGATCATCGCCGTCTCTTTTCCATCGCTGAAGAAAACTTTCAGGTAACAGAGTTTCATGTATGACTGTAGGTCTTTAACAATGTAAGATGTGCATTAACCAGCTGGATCACTATTCTGCAGACTAATGTTGAGGAGGAACCCCAAAACACTCTCAACGTGCCTGTGATGAACTTACAAGCTCCCCTGAGAAACCCACGACTGGTAATGCTTATTTTCGGTGTTTTTGTTTGTGGATGTATGTGTGTATTTCCACTTGAGAGAGAGAGAGAGAGAGAGAGAGAGAGAGAGAGAGAGAGAGAGAGAGAGAGAGAGAGAGAGAGAGAGAGAGAGAGAGAGAGAGAGAGAGAGAGAGAGAGAGAGAGAGAGAGAGAGAGAGAGAGAGAGAGAGAGAGAGAGAGAGAGAGAGAGAGAGAGAGAGAGAGAGAGAGAGAGAGAGAGAGAGAGAACGAACCAGTGTCCTAAACAATAGCAGTCATGCCTGTACATCTCAACAGACTTGCCTCATTGGCCGTGGCCCACGTCCTCCAACACCCATACGATTTCCCCGTGTGGGTGCCCTGAAGAAGACCTCATGCCCACCAATGGAAGTGTTTCCCTCCTCTTTGCTCACGGGCAGCCAGCCCAAGAGGTTACCCAGGTTAACTAAAGTCCAGAAGGAGACCAAAAGTAAAATTGTTCGGTGCCTGTTTGACCTTGACAATGAGATAGAGGAAGAGATGGTGCTCATTAGTAAACGCATTGAGGAAAGCGCAAAGAAAATCCAGGAGCTCCAGAGACCAGGCCCGAGGAAGGGATCCATACGAGGTCTCATCAACAAGGTAAAGGGGACAAGAGATAAGGCCAACGATGAGGCTGAATTGGAGCACTGGAAGTACTCAGAGCAAGTGGCAAAGACCTTAAGATCAATGGTCTACTGCGTTCAGAAACAATGCCGCAGAATCAATATTGGGGAAGATGATCTGGAACATTGGCAGCGTGTGCTATGGACCATTGAGGAGTTCTTCAAGACCTATATTAAGCAAGCTGGGACGGTAGGTCACACCGTTCAGAAATCCAAGGTCCCCACGGAACTTCAGCCTGAGAAAAAGACCTCTAAAAGAAGCTCTGTAAGTTGAACATACTTTGAAGAATTTACTGTGTCTGTAGTGTCGTATTTGTGCTTTGGCTAATGCGATTGTTTTTGTCCATCTTCCAGAGCCCAGGGAAGCTCTTTCAGGTGCCCATCTGGAAGTACCTGTTTCACCGCCGCAGCCGTCGACTGGCTCCCATCACCAACCTCACCCCTAACGCCAGGAAGCTGCTTCAGGAACCAAGACTTGTCCTTGAGGTGAGAGAGACAGATTCAAGTAAAATATGGTCTATTTACTGATAAATGTTTAGGTAGACAGGCAGATAATATGTAAGTTATCAGAAAAGGTACAACATAAATATTCTAAAATATTCAGACAGAGAAAGTTAGTGAGGTGCAGCAGGACTTGGTTGAGCTGGAGCAGAAGAGTGGGTCTAAACCCACACTGTGGAAGAGGTGAGGGAATCAGAATATATTTGTAGCTGGCCTTGAAAACAGAAATAATGTTTAGATGGATTAACCAGTAATAATTCATATTTGATGAAAACCTTTTTTAAGGCTTTTTAACTTATAAGCAATGTGCAACATTTTTACCTGCATTGTCTACCAAAGTCTGAACTAATATCATATAATATGCAATGACAGAAAACGATCATTCCACTGTAACACAATTATTTGAATATTAGGTTCCTCAAGTCGCTGTCCTCCAAACCTAGATGTTGTGCAAAGTGATGGATCCCTTTACACACATACACTCAGAGTCACGGACTTTCACTGTAACTGTGAATGTGTGCTTAAGGGCAAGATGTCTGGATGTAATGTCTATTTGGATATTGAAACCCTCACTGCACTTCTCACAGTTACACATGTTGTCAACCTCTTAAACCCCTTCAAAGAGCCATGGCACACATGTAAGCTAGTCCTGTTTTCACTGTATTCAACATGCATTGTAATAAAGCGTTTCACCATGCATTGGCCTTTGTATTTTTTTTGTCAATTAACCTGATAGAATTACTATGAACAAAGGGTGTTCTGAAAATGCTGGGGATGAAGCATGTAATGGCATAATCATAAAAACAGTTACAAAGCTCAAGTAGTCTGTCTGCCATGTACTGCCTGTTTAGAACCAAATAGGACTCAAATTTACTTTCAGATTTCATTTATTCTGTACGATATGATATGTCATTTTCTTTTAAGTTTAGTTATATGTTATTATGACGTCTACATCTGTATTTAATGACAGCTTGGCCACAATGCACTGCTCTCGTTGTTAGTCCAATCCGGTGTCATTCTTGAAGCATCTGTCGCCGAGAAACGGTTTCCATGGACAACCTATTTCTCACACATCCAGTACTTGTCAACATAGCACTCCTTATCGTTCCAGGTGTTTAGCTGGTCTGGCGTTTGGTACCAGCACTCCACACAGTCCTGGTGTTCCACACGGTGGCCTGTGGGCTGGCCTGGGCCCCAATACCTACAACGTCAACACACACATTATAAAGATATTGATGTCAACAATATTTCATAAGACAATGATTGCTGTTTCAGAACGAACTGGTACACAAACTCTTAACAATTGTATTTCTCTATTTACAGTTGGTTTTATTTATTTCTTAGTCTTTTATTTCATCCTTGTATGTTTCGGCTTGACTTGTGTGAAGTACAGTGAATTGCCTATGTGTATGAAATGTGCAATACATATACATTTGATTTGATTTGATAACAAGAATATATATGTATGGTGAATTTACAACAAATAGTTTGAATTCAAGGATATGGAATAGTGAATTAACAAAACTTTTGTTGTTTATAAATTCAATATAAATCTGTAATTTATGAATAGATTTAAAACCACTAATCTATTTTGCTGGGATTGAAAACAGCACTCGACAGGTCATGTCTCCCAAACTGAACCAATCAGCCAAGTTTTACGAATAAAAAGTTAATTTCCCGAGATGCGTTAAACTACATATAGGCCTATTATCAGTGTGACAGTCTCGAAGCCTTACTGCGTTGCAAAAAGAAACCCCAATTCGTTCACTATTAATCGAGAAAATAGGACTACGAAATGCATTCACCCATTTAAGGGCCATGGCCAACACGGCCTTTTAAACAGATAAAAGTGGCAGTTGTATTGACTTTTTTTTACGCTACCAGTATGTCTAAACTTTGTGTGGCCAACGTAATCCGATTAAGCCTATCGCATGTCATGGCTGCAACCGTCTTTTCGGGAGACTTCTTACAGCTTCCTTGAGCGATTTTGTTTTCTTTTTTTTTCTTGAACAAGCAACACATACACAATTTCAGACATTACAATGACATAATATGCAATATTTACAATCTGCAATTTAAAGAAAAATATATACTTCAACACAATTAAACATTGAAAAGCACCTTATAATATTTAACAGTGGATAAGCTTTTTTGTTATCTAGTTTTTTTAGGGACTCAATATATCAAAATCATTTAGACATAATTTGAACAATGGAGTGGATTTATTATATTTTGACTTATGAATATGATATTTACCAATTAAAATAACAAGATTTACTATATATTCAAGAGAGGTAATTTTATTTTCAAAATAGGTTATAACATCCTTACTTTATTGTACTACTGTGTGTCCAGTTTTAATGTAAACATATCGTATTAATTCATTCCAAAGTTTATGACTATATCTACAGTTGAAAAACAAATGCAAAGAGGTCTCAGGATTAGAATTACAAAAGGTACATTTTTTTAGAAATGTTTAGAAATCTAGATATAAATTGGTTTGTGGGATATATAGTATGTATTATTTTAAGATGTACCTACCTTACTTTGTTAGAGGTACAGAATTTATAAGGTAGTAACCAGGTTTTTTGCCATTGAATGTTAGGAAAGTGAGAGCTCTAGAAAATGTTTTCGCGTGGTGTAACTTTTCTCTTTCTATAAAATATATCTCTAATATATTTACTAGTGCATTTACTATCATTGAGGTCAATTCCATTAATTATAAGCTCTGAATCCAATCTTTAAATGTCACGATATTCCACATGAGTTCTCATCAGTAAAGATAATCCAGAAGGAATAGCGTCAATCAGATAACGATACTGCTTAAAGGTGATAGGAAATGATTTAACTCTCAAAATTCTTCATAGCTCAAAATATTACCAGAATTGTCAAAGATATCGCTAAGAAATATAATATTATTGTCTATCCAATGTTGTAAGAAAATAGATTTGTTTTTAACTGTAATGTTTCCGTTATTCCATATAAGCGTTTTGTGCGGAGAAAAATTGAGCACAAAGCACAATTTCCAAGCTAAGAGCGCTTGTTGGATAGAATTTGGACAACTTCAATGGTAATGTATTTATTGAGTAGTTACAAGCTAACCAAAATGTGAGGCCTCCAACTTTTTTAAATACATTATGTGGTATGAAATATCACATTGATTCAGGTATTTCTAAGCATTTTTTTTTCCATTTCACTTTGAAAGTGTTATTCATATCTATAGAGATTCAAAACCTCCTTCAGCTCGATATCCTGAAATCACTTCTTTTTTTAAATGCTGGTGTTTATTTTCCCATACAAATTTAATGATTGTACTGTTTATTTCTTTGCAGGTGGTATCATGAACAAAAAAGGCTGGATAAACTAATCTAGAAATAGCTTCAGCCTTAGTTATAAGCACTCTCCCCAAAAGACATAAATCTCTTTGGAGCCAATTATTAAGAATTGTTCTACTTTTTTTTATTTCGGATGGAAATTAAGTTGTTGTCTCACCAAATCGTTTTTTGAGATGTGAATGCCAAGGTATTTCACACACTTTTTAACGGATATATCAAACATAGAAGTTACATCATTGTCATGTAAACATAATATCTCACATTTTGATAAATTAAGTTTTAAACCAGAGGCCATTGAAACTTAATTATAAGACACAATGTTTTGGCAAGTGGAGTAAAGCGGTGACGTCCGCCAATTGAGATATTTTGATTACTCTATTAAATATAGTTATTCCTTCTATGTCAGGAGTGTTCAACACATTTAAAGAGAGAAGTTTAACAACAACAATAATCAGAAAAGCGGAAATGGGACAACCTTGACGGACTCCTCTATGTATTGAAAAAGTTGAGGATTTATTAGGATGTAAGACTATACAACTGTTAATATCTTTATATAACATTTTTACTATAGATATAAAGTTATTATATCCAAAACCAAAGATATTGAGTGCTTGGTACAGAAATTGATGCGCAATAGTATCAAAAGCCTTATAAAAATGTAATCTGAAAAAACAAGCAGATCTAGTATAAGTCTTATATTACAACTAATATAACGTTTAGCCATAAAACCGGTTTGTGTTTCATGAATTATTTTATTAAGACCTTTTTTCATAAATTGAGCATATATCAGGGCAAATATTTTATAATCTATGTTTAACAGTGTAATAGGCCTCCAGTTATCTATTAACATAATATCTTTATCAGGTTTAGGTAACAAGGTAATAAGTCCCTGCTTCATTGTTGTAGTAATTTCCTGTTTATCAATATATTCTTTAAACATTTCAAATAAAGGAGTTTCAATAATGTCCCAGAAGCAGAGATAAAACTCGACTGGTAGACCATCAATACCAGGTGACCTCCCCCTTTTCATTGAGCGTATTGCTCCAGAAACTTCACACCTCAAAAGATTGTCCTCACATATTGACTTAAAATTATCAGAAATTGTGGGGGTAAAGAACTTAGCATTTTCCAAAAATGTACATTTCTCAGAATCAAATGCAGAGCTATACAATTTTTAATAGAAAGAATGAACAAGTCCAGATATCTGTTCAGGATTGGTATGTACAATGTTATCTATCTTAAGAGGTGAAATGGATTTACATTTGTAATTTCTTTTTCTAGAGCAAAGAAATAGCTGGTGTTCTTTTCTCCTTTCTCTAACCATTTTGCTCTGGATCTTATGAAAGCACCTTTAGTCATTTCCAAGTGATTGCTCGATCTCTGTTCTTAGTATACCTAATTTGAAATCTTCTTCCTCTGTAAGATAATCTTTTTTTATAATCATATTTAATTCGTTCATAATTATTTCTTCATTAGCCAATTTGTCTTTCTATATGACTTTACTACAATATATTGCTAGTTCTCTGACTTTAAATTAAAAAAACTCCCATTTTTTAATATGATTCATATTTTTGTCTCCAAAGATATATTTAGCTAAGGATTTTACTTTCTCATGAAAAAAATTGTCTTTGAGTAAATTGTTATTCAGTTTCCAATAACCATGAGAATTTTTGTATTTTTCTTTAGATCCTACCAGACAAAGCGTTATCATTTGATGATCTGGAAATGGAGCGTAACAATTTGCGGTATCTAGCACAAATTGTAAACAAGCAGGGTCTAATAACCAAAGATCTATTCTAGATTGGAGGGTTTTTTATGCATTGATCCATGTGTGTAGGCTCTCACATCAGGATTAAAACCGCCACACACCAGTAACCAGGAGCTGCTCACATTGAAATGATGTAGCTTTGAATCTTGAATGCCGATTAAATCTAGAGGGAAAGCGGTCAATTGTGTCATCAGGAGCATCATTAAAAATCCCCCCCAATAATAATATGAGCATTTTTATATTTTGTTTGTATACTTTTCAGTTTTAAGGAGAGCTGCATAAATAAAGTTTTGAGTAAGAACATTATATCCATATACATTACAAACTATAAAGAAAGTATTATCCAATTTGAAAGCAATAATAATCCACCTGCCACCTTCAGAGAATATTGTTTCTAATATGTCTCCTTTAAATTGGTTTAGGAAAATAGCAACACCTGCTGAATGATTGGATGCATGACTGAAGAATATTTGGTCACCCCATTGAGATTTCCTAAATTTAGCGTCACTTTCACATGAGTGAGTCTCTTGAAAAAAGATTATATTAGCATTTCTGCGTCTAATAAAAAGAAATAGCGCTTTCCTTCTAGTATTGTCACGTAAGCCATTTAACATTAGGAGATAAGAACTGTATAGAATTTAATTTGAAATCTGTCATAAGCAAATAGAGAACAAGTGAAATAAAAACAAAAAATGAATACTCTGGGTAAAGAAAATAAGGGTCTAGAGATGAGAAGATTTCAGAAAATCTGAACAATTACGAGTAGCCTATCAACCCTCCTTGCTGAGAAACATACATCTTTGATAAAGAATATGTATGTTAAAACAACCATTCAAAATTGACAAAAATAACTGTTCAGCTAGAAATAACTGTTTAGCTAACTGAGAATAGAATAGGCTACCTGAAATATATTTTCTTAGAAATGCACTGCTTCCCCATCAATGTAAGCGTCTGGTCCTTTGAATAACGTTTTCTCCCCCTATCTGCGTGCCTTTTGCACAAGATGCCAAAGCTGTAACCTGGACTGTCTATCAGACTTGGTAAGGTCCTCGGAAAAGCGAAGTCGCCGTTCTTTCATCACTTCAGCGTCACGGGCAATCTCCCAGCTTTTGTCTTTGAAGACGAGCATTGTAAACTGGATAATGACAGGTCGTGGGGTGTTGTCTTCACGAAGTCGTCCGATTCTGTGAACAGAGTCCACAAGAAAACCAAGCTTGCTTTTCTCTTCTGGTGCAATTGTCGCCAGCAAATCGAACACCTCCATTCTGATGTTTTCGGCACTATTCTCTCTAAGATATGAAAGACGTGGATTC
>JAPMUY010000448.1:0-14987 GCA_026901105.3 Galaxias olidus | reverse complement strand
GTGATGCACCCTAGACTTGCCAACAGATAATCTGACAGCCATGTGTGTGGGGTATTCTCTGGAAGCAGTTCAAAGTAGGCTATGACACATTTGGAAACATGCCTCTGACTTTGAGACTCCACATGGGGAGCCATCTGAGACAGGCTTAGCAAACCCCTCCACTGGTGTGTGTGTGTGTGTGTGTGTGTGTGTGTGTGTGTGTGTGTGTGTGTGTGTGTGAGTGTGAATTTGTTTGTGTTGGTTGTTTGGACATACGTCTTACTCAGACACCTGTTGTTTGGGGACTCCCATTTTCAGGGAGGAAAAGAGACTATGTCAGTGACACACACACACACACACACACACACACACACACACACACACACACACACACACACACACACACACACACACACACACACACACGCTCAGTCCTAGTGTCCGGAGCCTAGTTATTCACCTCGGGCCAGGGGGCTTGTTGTTGTGTGCCCTGGAATGCCGTTTACTTTCTAAATCCCCATCGTCCACCCAGGGGCTTAGGGGCCGGGCCTATCTCTAGCCCCCTCTCCACGTGAGCCTGGAATTTGAACTCAAGCCGTTAGCTGGGTTGATGCTGTTCCATTTCACCTGCTGGCTCTCCCTCAGTCGCGCTGTGTGTTTCTCTTGGGGGTATAATGGACGAAGGAAGCAGGGAAGGGGGAAGGGAAAGCCCTCCAGAGGAAGGTAAGAAATCTTTGATTCTCTGCTAGAAACTGTAGGTTTCTCAAGTGAATTAAAGTTGACTAATCACATGTTTCTCAGCCTTTCGCTACGTAGATTAGCTGGCGAGAAACTACCGTGTTTGTGAGATAAAAATAGTCTTAGACCTTGGTGAGCCGTGCGATGGTGGTGTGGGGGCTGGGGTTATGTGGGGTGGGGGGGGGGGCTGTCTCTCATTACCAGTGTCTGTGCTGGTGGTGTGGGGTTATGTGGGGTGGGGGGGGGGGCTGTCTCTCATTACCAGTGTCTGTGCTGGTGGTGTGGGGGGGGGGTCTCTCATTACCAGTGTCTCTCATTACCAGTGTCTGTGCTGGTGGTGTGGGGGGGTTATGTGGGGTGGGGGGGGGGGCTGTCTCTCATTACCAGTGTCTGTGCTGGTGGTGTGGGGTTATGTGTGGGGGTGGTGTCTCTCATTACCAGTGTCTGTGCCTGGTGTATTCTGAGACGTAACGTCTATCGACTAAGCTTAAGTGATCCAGACACACGTCCTCCAATTGGTAGAGGTGTGGATTTGTTCGTGCAAGCATTAAGTTTGCCTATATAATCAAGTCCTGTGCGATGAAGTCACTGGGAATATGCTCCATGTGTATCTCCAAAGCAAACTCCAAAAAGAAGTGCAGGGCAGCTGAAATACAGAGGAGGGGCAGGGATATTTTCTCCAAGGCACTTTGAATGGTACACATCTGGGCTCTACCTGCCTAGACAACAGGCAGTTTGGCATGCTTTGCCTTATTGGATTCTTGCTGTGCTTACACCCTCCACCGCGTCTCCTCTTCCTGCCCTCCTCTTCTGGTTCTCCTCTTCCTGCCCTCCATCCATCCACTCTCCTTTCTTTCTGCCCTGAACCAGACTTCTCTCCTCTCTTCTTTCCCCTCATCCACATTTCTCTCCTATGTGCCACCTCTCCGGTGTGTCTGCCATTTTTCATTCTCTCTGTCCTCTTTGTATTCCCTCACTTCTAGCTGTTAGTGGTTAGTGATTTTCAGACCTCGGTATTGTAAAGACTTCTACCTCATTTTGATGGTGCAGAGATGGGATTGAATGTTATGGTAAATACAGCAAAGCGTTTGTTGCTCAAAATCTGTAAATGACAAGCCAATGTGTCATCGTTTACAACTTGAAGAAAGACTGACTACCCAGAGAAGAAAAGATCGTGCATCCGAACACACACACACATTCACACAAACACACACACACACACGCACACACACATACACACACACACACGAACTCAAGGCCCTGAGGGTATATTTTCTGCCACCACATGAACTTGAACTGATTTGTAGCACTATTTCACTGTTTTCAAACAAACTGAATTGCCTATAACAGCAGTAGTGCCTGTAAGAGATTCAAAAACTGTAGAAACTGGCGATATTCTTCAAGAATAGAATTCTGCATGTATTCCTAATATCAGAATAATCTGTATGGCCTTTATGGTATGCCATGATCAAAAAACTGGGTTGGTTCTTCTGATTTGTTTCTAGATTAACCACATTTGAACGATTCACTGGCACAAAGACTGCATAAAGAGAGTCATTTTTCCTGTGAACTTCCCTCCCTTGTCAGTGGTGTTATTCCAGGTTAAGAAGTAGTAGTTAAATGGAGAGTTATTAAAACATCCTAAAGGAGAGGAGACATTTCCTCCCGATGTGTCCGCTGTCACGTCCGCAGGGCATTTATCAGCATCTTCTGTTCAACGTGGATATTTCCAAAGTCTTCTTGCACAGATAGACGCTCTGGATAACATTCTCAAAGAAAGAAGTTGAATGTTTGCCCGGGCTTTTGAACTGGGATGGGTTCAACAGCTGCCCCGCTTTAATGATTTCATCACCAACATTGTTTCTGTCACATTACAGTTTTTTCGGCACTGAAATATGCAGCAGCAGGACTGTGTGATAAAGTGAGCCTGCTTTGAATTAGTCGGTCTGTTTACCACACCGACGCTCCTGGACTAAATATCAGTGCACACCAACTGAACATCCAATCTCTCTCCCTTATAGTTTGATAACGTAGTCATTGTGTTAGAGGTCCCAGTCAGAGTCTACATGATGCTGGCAGGCGGGAAGCGGCTGCTTTGTGCTCTCTGGCCCCTTTAGGTTTCACACAGTTTGTTTTTCTTCCTGTGATCAAGGGATCGTGCCCTGACACCATCTTTATAGGACGCATGGATGCATACACTCACACTTGCAAATGTGTGAGAACCTGCAGAACCTGCGCGATACCGTGTCTAATGCCCAGTGCTTTTGTTTGTCTCCCTCTGTGTGTCCTCAGGGCAACCCAAAAGCAACCTGAAGGTGACCTCTCCCGAGGACGCCGAGCATCTGAGCCGCAGTCGGCAGGCAGCGCCCAATGGGACGCCTCCCCCCGGTGGAGACCCTAAAGCCAGCCGCACAGTGCCACGCAGGCACACGCTAGGAGGAGCCCGCACTGCCCAGGACATCCTGGCCATGCAGCCCCCCGAGATGGACAAGAAGAGAGAGGCCTTCCTGGAGCACCTGAAGCAGAAGTACCCCCACCACGCCTCGGCCATCATGGGCCACCAGGAGAGGCTCCGCGAGCAGGTCAGTGGCTGGAGCTCGCGTGACTGTCCTCAACAACAACCGTGTAGAGCCGTTTTCTCTAGGGGTTTTGATGGGCCCATAGGGACTATGTTCAAGATATAAGTACTCAGATTCCAACCCTGTTGGTTCTAAATGCAGAACTACCGTGTCACAGTATAAATAGAAGCCACCATAATAAGAAATGATAGCTAATCAATTCTGAGGGAATTCTGAAGGTTATTGCACTTGTTGCATTACCACAAATGCTTGTTATGTATTAATTTCACAAATACTCTATGAAAAAGTATACAGCGAGAACTGTGACTCTCAACACATCTTATATTGCTCCATAAATTAATCATATTTTCAGTTGGAAAAAGAAAATGCAATCAGCACATAACCTTTGAAAGGTATGTTATAGGAACACAGTTATTAGTGAAGCAACTCATTTTGTCAAAATCACAAGTCTACTCCAGAGGGCTTTTTCTACCTGGGGTGGATGATGTTATCATCTATGCTGAGGTGACGGTACAATTGTAAAACTATTTCCCCCTGGTTATCCATAGGTGAAAGGGAAAGACCAGTCCATTAATCAGACTGTCATATTTCTTCTCCAGCTAGGGCTCGAAGTTTATAAGAGCCATTCGTTTTTGTGTAGAAGTACAAAAGGTCTGCACTCCTAACTGGGTTGTGAGTTGCTTCTGGACAATTACTGCATTGGATTTAGTAGTTAAAAAATACTGTTTTAAATTTATATTTTTCTTATTTGTGCATCTCACAAAACCTTAAAGCAGCTGTAGGTAGTTTCTTATAAAAGGTGATTTTGGCTGCCTCTACAGTTTGCTTGCTGTAATAATTTTTCCATAAGCGTTGCAAAGAAGACATGCAGAATGCTCGTGGTCACTGCATATCGCCAGCATGATAAACAGCTATACTCCAAGTATGGGCATCTCTTACTGATTTAGTGACGCACTTCCTTGTGCCATAAAGCAAATCGTCACAGTTTGGTAGGAGATCATGCGGGGCAGCAGATAACTTTTATATTGAATATTGAGACTTCAAGAGGACTGATCTAAATGGTGATGTTTTTCATTCGTAGATAGACATTGCAATGTGCAAACTGTAGAAAGGTATTGATAATGTGTTTTTACAAAAAGGTTGCCTATAGTGGCTTTAAAGAAGGCCATAGTGGGTCATAATCACAATGAACATTACATTATACAAAATCACTTTTGATATGGAGTATATTATGCAGATGTTTTTAAGTGTTGTGAGCACTGTGCATCATTATGTCGGGGAGGGGGAGGGGGATTAGTTGAATACCTAGATTTACATAGACCCCAGGTTCACCTGGGCTAAATGTTTATTTTGCTTTCAGCCTGAGTAGAGCGCAGGGAGTGGTCACTCCAATGCTCTATAGCCATGGAACAATAGAGCTGACAAACCAAGGCATAGGGCAATGGGGGAGGTCAGATCAGCCTGTTGCGTAATGTTGCTTGAAACGATTATGTGTGCAATTAGGCATTTCCAAGTCATTAGTTGTTTTTACTTGTATGGAATTGGTTAATCCTTAACTATTAACTAATTATCATATTGAGTAGATGAGAGGAATTAAAAATAAAAATAAAGTTTTTTTTACATCAGGATCTGTTGATAAACATTGGTGCCCAAACAGGTAAGTTCACTTCTCAAGTGGGTGGAGCTAGTCTCCATGGAGACTTCTGATGTCACCGCTAGAGGGGCTCGTTTTACGTGTATGTGCCTGCCTGTTGGAGAAGCGTGTGCAAGCTTTATGGAAATGCGGGAGCGCAAGTCTTGTACAAGTCATGAAACAGAGAATTGTCCGAGAGCATGGCTCGGTCTATTTAAATCATTCAAAGGAATATATATGATAAGAATCTAGTAGAGGAAACATTAAACTTCTCATATCGACTTAAACTGACGAAACTGGGATCAAGGTATTGTTTATTTTTAATTCAAAGTATTTTGAAGTTAGTTATTTGTGCTTGCGAACATGTAGGCAGTCATCTGCTTCTGAAATACCATTGCGCATTGGTAATTTAGCGAACGTGATTACAAAATAGAGAAACACGGTGTTTAACATCGTCTTCTTTGGAACATCTGTTGCATACGACATGCAAAGTGTAACAGCGACACCGAGCTAGACCAATGTGTTATCAGGTGGTCCTGCTAGGCGGAGGCTGAAAAGGTTGGCCCTAGTTGAGCAATAACATAGTTTATATGTACTGTTACCGAAATGTGGATATTTCTGTGTTCTGCAATATATTATTTTTTTCTGTTGCGCAGGAATCTTTTTAGTTTCGAGTTGTGAACTCGAAATTGTTCTACCTGTATGATATCTTGTGTATAGGCTGTTTATGCAGTTAACTATTCCACCTGATAAAAAAATATTTTTAAAAAATGGCAATAAGCTTTTATTAGTTGCGCCATTTTACAAGACTAGGGCCTTGACGCATTGTGTGTGGACTTGGACATCAGTAGAATGTAACCAAGAGTTGAAGAGTTATAAAATGTGGTTTTCGAACCCTGTTGTTTTTTTTGCGTCAGTAATGAAAACAATTGAGCAAGGCCACTGTTCTCAAGCAGCTTCGACAACAGAGGTACAATCTAAACCAGAAAAACAACATCAGCGTCAACAGGGTGTGATACCGATTTGTGAATAAGTCACTCTGGACTCTTCAGATTATACAAGGCTGTTTTCCCAGGTCAAATACAGGTCAGGAATATAATTTGCCTATTCTCTTCACCCATTCCCCACTGCCCCAAGTCACCATCACACACATGCAGGCATGCAGGCACAAGGTACACACAAGCAAGTTGAGTGACTCACTCTTATACGATTCCACTGTCCTTGTCTCCCTCTCTCGGAACCTTCAACAGTGGTTTCATTTCCTCCCATCCTCATCATGCCTGTAGGGACCAGATATCTGCCCACTGCCCATCCTCTCTCCCAGCCTTTGACGAGTGTGCAGTGAAGTGCTTGACCGATCAAACACACACACACACACACACACACACACACACACACACACACACACACACACACACACACACACACACACACGTCAACTCCTCCCATGTGTCTGTGCTTCTAACCTGAACTGTGGGATGGCAGAGGCACAACAGTCATGCCAGAAAGCTGTCTGCAGCTGATGGTCAGTTAACCAAGCATCACTCTTACTAGGTATCTCTAGCTCTGCATGGGCTGTTGCATATAAGCTACTGAGAGGAGAAGTATGCAGGATACTGTAACAATATTTAAAAATTATTATTTGTTGGCAACATTAATGCAAAATGAATTTGTACACGTTAGAAAAAGAATAATGGCACATTTTGTTGCTCTGATGTCATAGGGTAGTTGTCAACTCCAAAGTACCTTAAAAATATTCTGTAAACGGGCCATTTGGGCGATAACCATTGTCCATAATGTGAAGGTTTCAATTACAAAAACATTTTCAAAATGCACAGTAGGCAAGAAAAGATGAATGCTCTAAGAACAAGAAGAAGTTATTTGTGCCAGCACACTTTCCACTTTCTCTTGAGGCAGAGTGTTAGTGTCAGTTATCAGTTTAGTTACCTAGTGATTTACTAGACTAGCACGTTAGCCAGCTTTATTTCAACCAACTGATTACCTTTATCACTTTTGTTTTGATCCCATCCTACCTCACAGTGGAAATAAAACTGTGCATTGCAATGACGTTGCTGCCAAAATGTTCATTAGACTAACACATTAAGAAAATAAAGTATGGACATTGTTCATTAGACTAACACATTAAGAAAATAAAGTATGTACATTGTTCATTAGACTAACACATTAAGAAAATAAAGTATGTACATTGTTCATTAGACTAACACATTAAGAAAATAAAGAATGTACATTGTTCATTACCACTACTTCACAAACGTCACGTTTACAACGTATATATTAAGGGTAATTTATAGTTTAATCTCAGACCTAAAACTGCAGATTGCTGGTATTTAAAGCTAGCAGAACCTGACTTTAATAAATAGCATCTGGGGATGTCAAAACCATTTGGATGTATAATTATGTGTTTATTCAGCTAACTGGTCAGAAAGCTGTTCCAGTATAAAGAGCACAATGCTCCAAATCAAACTGATCAGGTTTCAAATTCAGTGGTTATATTCATCCATGATGTGTATTGCATTGTTATGAATTGTAGAGTTACTATTAACTTAGATGGTTGTGCGTGTGTACTCTGAACTCTGGTTCACCAACCAAGACATTCAGTCTTACTGAAGTTCTGCAAGAGGTAGTTTTATTAACCCTCCTGAAATTGAAGTCTTTCTTTAGTGCTTGTAAGATATGGCCAATCCCTCACATACCTCTCTCTGTGGGCTCCTGGCCATGCTACACTGTTATTCCCCAGCTCCAAGGTCAGCTAGATAACACTACGCCCCTAGGATCAGCAGCTCTGCAGGGAATTTGAGATCCTAGGAAAGAGGGAGGAAAGACAGAGAATGGGAGCATTGTTTTTCAGATTTGTAACTACCTCCCCAAAAATGTTAATAACAATGATATAAGAACGGGTGCTATTTGTGCAGCTGTTTGTCCCTGTGTTTGAATGTGTGTCTGCCTGTGTTTGCATGTGCACGTGGTATGCTCCCACCTCCCACAAACCCAGTGGCTCACATGAAGCACCTCTTTGTTGCAGCCCACTCTTCTGTGTCTGGAGTTCTTACAAACCGGTCCTGTGTGGACCACAGCGGTGGCTGAACATCTGTTTTTAATCAAGGCTGTCGAGGGCAGGAGCTAGGCTTTTTAATGGCTCCGGCCTGCCCCCCCTCCCCCCTCCCTGAAGTGGCACTTTGAGCAGCCCCTAACGAAAACAAACGAGGGCCACAGAGCCTAGGAGGCAAATTCTGGGGGTTAACAACAGGCCTGCGTTGACCTGCCCAGCCCGTCAATGTTGATTTGGGGGTTGGGACCTGAGGTTGTGTCAGGGGGTTTGGGGGAGCAGAACCCCAACCGAGGGGACGAGTAACGTGTAGACTACGGAGGGGGGGGGGTTAATCCCAAAGTACAGGGGGAGCCAGGGCTAAGCCGCTATGACAGAAGCCCTACTCGACCAAACTGATCAGGACTGATAGTAAGCCCTACAGACAGGCTTCACTCTGTCTGACACACTATGCATATTGTGACCATCAGACTAGCTAATCAGGTCTAAGCTCCAGGAATGACCAGGCTGTGTGAGGACATAGATCACTGGACAGAAGTCTGAGCCGCATATAGTTATTTGTTGTTTCCATTTACTCCCGGATCAACGGAAAAGCTTACAGTCGCGCTCCGACAGGTTTTTTTGTTTTCTTGTCAGAGATGCTGATTCACTCTGAGCGTGCGAGGGAGTGGGGGGGGGGGGGGTAGAAAGGGGTCATATTTAAAGCCGAAACTCACACATTCCTTGGGGTACAATTAAAAGCATTTGTCAATGCAGCCTTATGGTGATGATCCTCTCTGGAGGACGGTTGCTCAGCACGTCTCCTCAGGTCACTCTGAGAGTCTGACAGAGTGAGCCACGCAACCGTCCAATCTGTGCTCACTACACAAACTCATTTGTTTTAGTGATAAATAACGCTGTTGTTTTTTTTCCACTTATCCATGTGGAGAGTACAGTCTAGCAGAGTATAGGAAAATAATCCTCTCCTGCCTTTTTGGCTCAATAGCTCAGCTTTATAATATTACACAATCAAATAATACTCTGTTTTAGGAAGTAGGATAATTGACAGAAGGGTTATTTGCTCATTGTGCTTTGATGATAAAATAGTATAATGTCGTGACACTGCGCTGCAAGGGATAATCTACAGTTAACCAACAAACAATGTTTGGGAGAAGATGTGGTTTGCAGATGACTTCATGTAAGAAAGTAACCCACAGACAGATCTGTCTTGCTTTCGTGACCGTCAGTGCTGAGACATCGAGAAAGTAAAAACGAGATTCTGAATCAGATGACCTCCGGGGCTCCAGAGGGGGAGCAGGAGGCGGGGGTTGTGGCTGCACCTCTCCCCTCGTTCAGCAAGCCTTTGCATGCAGGTCGACATCTGGATGCTACCTTCGGCCAAATGTGCGCACCTCACTTCAAAAGCAGAGGTGGAGAGTAAGGTATGCGGCGATGACTTCACCACAGGCAGGAGCAGCACCAGGCGTTTGGTTCCTCTGTTCTAAACCCCTGCTGAACCACCAGTTGCCTGCAGTTGCTTGTGCACCCCCTCCTTCACAGAAAGAGAGTGAGCTGAGCACATTGCATATTGGTCCAAAAAGCTTACTGACATATACTGTATTATTTCATACGTGCATTATTGACATATGTTCTCAGTGCTATTTAAAGACTTATAAGCAAAGCAGTACACATTATGGCCTGAGTTGCATTTGGATCTTAATAAACAAATCAAGTCAGTCAGGAACTAGCAGCTCCCAGCAGGTGTAGTCCTGCCATAAAAAAAGGGCCTCAAGCTTCAATAGGCAGCATTGTTTGTTGAAAAGCTAATGTTTTGAAATTCCCAATTATCTCAAACGGATGAGTGACACATCTCTCATGCACTGCCGGGGCAGGACTATCAGCTCACAGACGAGGAGGGCTGTGGACTGGCACAGGGGTGTGGTTGTGTGTGTGTGTGTGTGTGTGTGTGTGTGTGTGTGTGTGTGTGTGTGTGTGTGTGTGTGTGTGTGTGTGTGTGTGTGTGTGTGTGTGTGTGTGTGTGTGTGAGAGAGCGACAGAGAGAGAGAGAGAGAGAGAGAGCCATGAGGCGTGCATCTTGTGTCCTACCAGGGTGCACCTCCCGGAGGTCACAGACAGGTCAGCGGGTGGGGGTCAGCGATGCACAGGAAGGGCAGCATGTGTGTGAAGGTCAGATAGGAGAGGTGGAGAGAACCCAGGATAATGAGATGAAAAGGAGCAGTGTTGTTTGGATTGTTAATCTCCTTGGGCAAATCAAACCAAATCATGTACTGATAAGATAAGAACCTACGGTGTGTGTTTGAACTAGTGCGCTCTCGGATGGAGACAGTAAATACACAGGACAGAGCGGCGCTCTAGGTTATGACTTTTTGGGTCAGACTTAATGAAAAGTCCAGTCTTTGGCGGTGGATGATTAACGCTGTCATCCCGGACGCCCCCGGCTCTCTTGTGCCACATGGAGGATGATGTGGTGTGGGCCGACGGAGCCAGGCAGTGTGTGAGTGCTCCCTGGTGGGTCCGTTGATTAGACCTGGAAAAATACAGCCAGCCGGGCTTTCCTTGTAGAGTCATGAATAATAAGTCAAGCCCTCACACTCTCGATATGACTTCACATCTCATAATCACACTATTAAGATGGATGAAATAAACGATGTGACGCGCTGGCGTTAGGCCTGTACATCCAGAACCATTCAGAAGGTTTGGGTCCAGACGTTCGGCTTGTCTCTGGGTAATACACCTCAGGGTTTGTGATGGCATATGCTTAGGCCTTTGTGGTAGTACAGTGGGGCCTAGCCATCACAGCGTATGTTTGGGTGTGTGTCTGTCTCACTGTCTCTCCAGAGGCTCCGAGCTCACATCCAACCCCACAAGGTGTCAGAGATCTGGAGGGCCTTTATTTAGCAAGAGGTTAGGGTGAAGACGTGTCAGATTAATGACGTGTGTGTGTGTGTGTGTGTGTGTGTGTGTGTGTGTGCGTGTGTGTATGTGTGTGTGTGTGTGTGTGTATTTGTGTGCTTCTCTCCACCTCATGGATGTACTCAAATTACAGCACACTCTAAATCTATTTTACTCCAGAGTTTGTAGGTATTAAAGAGCAAGTTTGGACAGGCCATGACTCTTGAGTGCTGTGTGCGTGTGCGTGTGCGTGTGCGTGTGTGTGTGCGTGTGTGTGTGTGTGTGTGTGTGTGTGTGTGTGTGTGTGTGTGTGTGCGTGCGTGTGTGGACACTTTTAATTGTGTGAGCAGACCCACATTCATAGGGTGTGTGATGTGATGCAAGGCTAGTAAATGATCTGCAAGGCTTTGGAAGCCAAGACCTGTAGGGCTGTTTCGTAGTTCTTAAGTAAATCTTTGGTTGCCCTGCAAATACCTCAAAACAGCAACAAACGTGTGTGTGTGCGTTGTATGTGTATGGGTTTTATGAAGAGGGCACGATATAGCAGCGTCTTTGTTTCTGTTTCTGTGTATGTGTGTTTGTGTGGATCTGTTTAAATCTTAACTAACAGGGGCGTGGCGTCATGCCTCCTCTGCCTCACCTCATCTGTCCTCTAAGGGACTACACTTACTATTAACACTGGAGGTCATCTCTAAAGGAACATGTCCTTTCCAAGGCATGGTTTACACACTCTTCTTATGGTCTGCGTCATGTGCACAAACACCTACCAACAGTGCACACGCTACACACCCCTGCCATTGTGCTGCGAGTTGTTTGGTGTATAGTGTTTGTGTGTGGGGTGGAGGGTGGGGGTTATCCGCTCCGGGGGGAACTGAACAGAAAGGAACAGGATAGGACAGAGGGGAGTTGTGCCCAGCAGAGCAGAGAAGCAGGGATAACAGCATTCAGGAAGAGGACCGTGTGCTCCGTAGAGTTGGGAGTTTCCAATCTCCACACGGGCTCTGCGGCTGCAGGGAGACACCACCACATGGTAAATACCAGCCTCTCTGCGTAGGAAGTAACTCGTCAAGAAGCTTGTCGCTCTGCAAAACCCAACAATTACAGGTACATTGTAATCAGAGCTACTTAAACATTTTTGAAATGTTTTTCCCCACAATGTGCCATAGTGATTCAGTCGCAAAATGTTTGACCCAATGTGGACGCCTCACAGCCTGTTGAGTTTCCTCTCAGACTTTTATATCTTTTGTTTATGCTAATATAGCGTTTGTACACTTACTCTGTGTAAGGGATGTGTCTGGAAATAAAATGTGTGTCTAACTGACTTATTGTCACGGAGACAAGGCTGGAACACTGGGGTCCACCCAGCAGGGCACGTCCGGGTGTTTCTTCCAGCGCTCCTCATCAGTGTTATAGTGTTTGGCTTTGGTTACTGGAGCCCCAGGCTTTGTTTGCTTGCTTGTTTCTATTCATTTCTTGTGCATACTGTACATTGTTACTCACCTTGGAGGTCCGAAATCATTGTATCCAGTCCTACCACCCTGATACTTTTGCATGAATGAGTAAATATCAACTAAATGGGGCAAATGGTTTCTGGTAAATGTCAACACTGCCTGTAGAGATAAACATTGGAGTGCTTTCTAAAGGGGTCAACGGACACGGAATTGTGTTAGGTCCAGTAGCCCCTTTGTGACTGCATGACTAATGGCCAGGAAATCTACCACTCCTTAGGATTGTTAGGATTAAGATACAAACACACAGACACAGAACAAAACAAGTACAGGGTCACTCTGGGACCGAATGCCATCTCAGTGCTGCTCTGGTGCTTTGTGCAACTGCCGTAGGTGATTGCATGATGCAGAACAACATAAACTAACTTCATTTATTATTTATTCCAGCTGATGGATAATTTGATTTGAGATACTAGTGCTGTTGCTAAGAGTCAAGCCATCTTCCTGTCACGCACCACAGCCAGTGAGCTCATGTCCTGTTAACGAACCAATTACTGAGCAGGGCATGGCCGTCGCTGAAAGGTCATCTGAGGATTTGGATGGGGGGGATTAGGGAAGGAATGTGAGGGACAGAGGTGGAAGGAGTGTGTGGAGGGACAGGGACACAGGAGGAGGGAGTGTGTGGAGGGACACAGGAGGAGGGAGTGTGTGGAGGGACAGGGACACAGGAGGAGGGAGTGTGTGGAGGGACACAGGAGGAGGGAGTGTGTGGAGGGACACAGGAGGAGGGAGTGTGAGACCAGAGGGATTGGGGAGTGAACAGCGGAGGGGCTTTTTGCTGTAATGTCATCATGGGACTCGCCTCGCCATCAAGGCAGCTCTGACATGGTCGCTAACCTAAGAGGAGGTTTGATGTTCACGACCTTTATGGGCAAGTGAAGTCCACAGAAACTCATGAAACACAGCCAGGGATTCTCTCCAAAGTGGGCTTGGTGGTCCGGATGGGCTGACGGTAATTGCGTCTCGATAGCCTGTTGATGCGCCAACCTTAGCATGTGCCAGGTAGATAACCATTATGAAGAGTGAAAGGCTTAGAGGGGAGACAGTGGCGGCCATGGGCCTTGGATTCAGCCACACATCCTGCTGTTCATTCTTAGACTTGGACAGATCTGGTCAGGTAATTAGGCCTCCGTTCCCTTTTTACCCCCCCCCCCCCCTCTTACTTCCTCTCCTCCTCCCATCTCCTCAGAGACCCAGCCGCATTAGCAAGTGAAAGGAGGCTTTCTTACATCACCGGTGTGTGTGTGTGTGTGTGTGTGTGTGTGTGTGTGTGTGTGTGTGTGTGTGTGTGTGTGTGTGTGTGTGTGTGTGTGTGTGTGTCTGTGTTCAAGACCAGATGAGATTCCGTCTCACCCCCGCCCATCGGAAGTGTACATTCTTTCATGTCTGAAAGAGGAACGTTTGTTTAGTGGAGAAACGTGTTCCTCTGTTTGCCTGTAAGGGCTGTGTGCATGTGCGTGTGCGTGTGCGTGCGCGTGTGTGTGTGTGTGTGTGCGCGTGCGTGAAAGATGGATACACCTATAGTGTCCATTGTTTGAATGTCAGCCTTATGCTGTCACGTAATACAACTTCCACAGTCTGTAGAACAGTGAGGAAAAACTTGCTTAGCTCTTATCTAGATGATTAAGTCAGGGATGCACTTATGTTCTCTACCTGACTTGTAGTTTTTACCATTATCTTTTTGTAGGCACAATTATTGTAAGTCGCTTTGGATAAAAGCGTCTGCTAAATGAATGTAATGTAATGTAATGTAATGTGATTGACAGCAGACTCTGGAACAGGCTCCAGTAAACTTTAGCTGGTTAACAGGTTGGATGTGAAAGACTGGCATAGTCTAGCTGGCATAGAAGGGGGTCCTTATGCCCCTGGCAGAAGTAGACGTTTGTCTTTGCCCTCTGGAGTCATATGTCTGCCACAGCGGCCTCTTAATGGGAGCAGCCATTCTTCTTAATGTAAGAAGAATCATGGGGTGTAATCACTAGGTCTGGCCTCCACGCGCCTACCTGTCTGCCAGGAGCAAAGTGGAGTTCCAACCCCAACTTAAGAGATCCTTATATAACGTGTTAGTGGCAAAAAAAACCTTATCGATATTGAGGGTTAAATTATACTGTAACATAGAAAGAAAAGCAAAAAATATGGTAAATGTGGACTTTTTGGCGAGTAAATTTGATGAATGAATCCTAGTCCGAGGAATCCCATTTTTGATACTAAAACCGAACAAAGCCATGGGGTTTGGCAAAGGCATGGTTTGTGATCTTCCTTTTCTGACTCAGGATTCCTTTACCTGGGATGGCTTTCAAGGCAGAGAAACAGACAAAAACTCCCCGGGTGTTGCACAATGTGGCACTACCTCACTTTGGAGACATTTTGGGTAATTTCCCACAAGCAAGCCACTATATTATCATTTCAAGAAAAGGATTAACAAGTTTGAGCAAGTGTGTTTGTGTGTGCGTGTGTGAGGGCGAGAAACTGCACTGTTGTGTCAGTATCACAAGTTTGCATGAACAGAGTGTGTGAGACAGGCTGTGTCTCGTACGTGCTAGAGTAACTGTTGAAAAGGCACCCCCCTGGCACCTTACTGCCACATGGGA